>CM075211.1:13761299-13830439 GCA_037577465.1 Liposcelis bostrychophila | reverse complement strand
TGATTTTCAATAAAGACTTTAAATTGGAAAGCATTGGTCATTTATTTCTTTTAAATTCGGACTTTCCCCTTGAAGTGAAATAGCCATAGTAATTATAAAAACAGGCCTCACAAAGTTTTGAGAAAAGTAATTATGCTCGTATTCTGAAAAAGCAGCCAAGATGTCAGGTTTAAGAAACTCAAATTTTGCAAGATTTTGGCAAATGAACAAACAATAAAAATATTGTTCCGTTAGAAATTAAATCATTCAAACAGGGTGTACAAGTGCAATTATGATTATTTTTACCCCATCAATCCCTTTTAAGAAAAAAAAAAGAATTAGGCCAATCCTCTCCAAATGAACGTAATAATAATTTGAAGACCTAAACATCAAAAGGGACAAAAACAATTCTTATGGAAATTTTTATATAAATATAAATTAAGGTAGGATTTTGAAGATTTAAGGATCTGCATGTCTCTAAAATGACAAAAATCTGATTTCGACCATAATCTTTTTCTTTAGAGAAAAGTTGTCTCGTTGTAAAGTTGTCTAATCATACATATAATCGTAACATTAAAAATTAAGATAAATCCTTACCCTGATTAGCCGCCATGTTGTTGCACCAAAGACGAACAATGATTTAGAAAATATCTGAAAGATCATGCCGGGGAAAACTTTATAAAAACGTACTATACGCATGCATTAAGCAATACAGAATTAGGCATGACATTTCTTCGAACATGAACAAGAAATTTTCACAACGATTACACGAAAGAGACAACAAAATGAACAGGCATAATAACGAAGTCGCGGTCACTTTCACGAGAACTAAAAAAATTCAGGGTGCCAACCTTGAACATGAAAAGATACTAAAAATCGTAATGTCATCTTACTATTTTATTTCCTGCAAGCAGCTCCAGTTGCCGCATTTCATAAATGAATTAATAATTAATAATTTTAAAGAATTATGTCATTAACAACAGAAAAATCCGAGTACATGAAAACATACATACATTTTACATGAAAAATACAGGGAAAACATTAACGTCATCTTTAGGGTAATCGGCGAATTAACGCTTCTGCTCATGTGCATATTGGTTAAATATTAAATATCATGATCAGTCATAAGATTTCTGTGTGTATTGTTTTTGTTCTCAGTTTTACAGTCAATAATAAATAATACGTTCTCCGTATTTAATCTCTGGGAGCTTGTTTCGAGCTTTGGCGTAGGAGACTTGTGGATTTTATATTTAGTGGTAAGATTTTTCAGTAAATAAGTTCATGTTTCCTGAGAGATATTTTATTTACCAGATGAGCAACCTTGCTTCTCTCTAAGTGAACTTTTAAGACCATACTGCTTTTTAAATAATTGACTGCAGGACATAGGCATCATATTTCAGAATGGATTTTAAAATGGAGATAAATTTGCAAAGACTGGGGACTATTGCTTTTGCTGCTTCCATTTGGAATAGACCATATATCATAGATCAAGTGCAACAGAAAATGGAGGAAGCATCTAAGAAAGAGGGCTGGCACATAAGTGAAATTTATCCTCTGGTAAAAGAAATTAAAGAAGAATTAAAAACCATTAATTTGCCCAGGGATATATTCAATGATATTGTTCATGCAGTCATATCTTTAGGAATAAGGGTCTTGGACTGGTATTTTTATTTGAGGTATGAATTACTTGTACCTTTTAAATATACAAGAACATTATGTTGGACCTATTTGGGAATGATCGACAAAGCTAAAATAGTAGAAACTGAATGGGTTGTTACTTTTGGTAAAGCACTTAAAGAAAATGTAGAAGAAGATAGTGTGCTTTTCAATTTAAGGTTTGCTTTGTATTACATGATTTGCACCGGTGTTTTAAGTAGCTATATTAATCTGCATTGGAAAGAAATACTTGAGTTTTGCTTCGAATATTTTGAGGTACTGTCTGTTCATAGACACCAAAGAAAAATGCTTGTATTCGTAATGTTTTCAGTGATTTTTATAGCAAAACCTAATCCACAACATTTATTGTCAGATGAATATAGAACATGCTTACAAATTCGTATAAATCAACTTCAAGAACATTCTGAAAAATTATTTATGCTTTTTTTATCTGCTTCTGATGGACACCATGTTGCGTTTCAGCATTACCTTAAGTTGTTGCATTCAGAATCATCAAATTATGAAATACAAGGAGGTCTAATGTTGATTCATTTTCTTTGTCACACAGATTACTCTGTTGATAATAAAATTTTTCATCCACATAAATATGCTGATACCTCAGTATTTCTTGCAATGATATTAGCAAAAAATCATAAATGGGTTTCCTTGAATCAAGTCATAGAATATTGCCCAGAATATTTTTTACAAATTTTTATCTACTCATTGACTTGGGAAGAATTTTATATCCCTGCTTTTCAACTCATAAAAGCAAATGCTTTGCAAAGCAAAAACAAAAAGTTGTTTCACAAAGTCATTAAGATGATCACCAAAGCATGGGCATTAAAGTTTGATTTAGGTTTTACTGATTGTAAAAGAGTTGTGAATCGCAAAATGTTTTTTGCAGTTTGGGAAGAAATTGAAAAGCTGCGCACTTCTGACTGCTTACTTATGTTTCCGGAAATGCCATTAGAAGGATCTTGTTTTTTGAATGATTTATACAAAATTTTTGATGTGGAAATTTTAAATTTGGTAATAAATTTTGAATGTGATAAGAAATGCAGGGATGAAGTTTTGAAAGCAGGTCAAGAAAAGTATAAGGAATTAATTTTAGAAGGACGTTCAAAATTATTGGATCAATTTGAAAATGTAGTGTTAAAGTCTGAAGCCGAGAAAGAATGGTTTAGAAATTATTTGAATTCTGTAACAAGTGAATAAAATGTTTTAAATTGAAGTGAAAGATGGATTTTTTATTTTAGAAATACCAAACCCAAAATTTCCTGAGTAAACTTGATTAAGGAAAAATAAAATAAAATTTCTGTTTTTGTTAAAGAAATCATGTTGAATAATCAGGATAAATATATTATTTCTATTTATTTATGGAGAAAACGTTATAATACCTTTTATATTCCTAAATTTTTTATTAGTACAACAAACTTTAAAAAAAAAAATAATAATAATTAACAGAAAGAAAAATCACAGAAGGAAACAAATTAATGTACTGCAACACAGCAGTACGTTCGATGAACTTGAATCGTTCCCGAATCAACCAACGTTTTATTTTATTTTTTGTGAAGAAAAACAAAATTTATTAGCACCGATAAAATATTGATTTGTAAGTTAAATGCTGGGGATCACATCTCCCTGTTTCATCTTAATAAAACATTATACTCTGACATTTAAATAAAATTAAAAAAGAAAACAAAATGGAATGCTTAAAACAATTTATAAAACACGTAACCTCACAGGAAAATTTCCAAGAGCATAAATATTAGTAAAAAAGAACGAGTAAATTCTTAATACTGTACGGAAATCGAATCAATTTCTCTTAAATAACTCATTAAAAATTACAAAGAAAAACCGATTCTTTTTATGAAAAGCAAAATATTATTTTCCTTTTAACGTAATAATTACATCACTGGTTAATATTTTTTTTTTTTTAAATAAAATATATTTTGAAGGTTTTATGTTATTAAATAAAATTCGAATAAAACCTCCATTACAGTCATTTTGTTAGGAATGTTACAAAATATATATAATTATATATATATATAATTGTTATTTAATAAAAATTACAATGAGACTAAAAATATGTTCCGTTACAAAAGAAATTTTGAAAAAAATTTTTTTCTTCATCAACAATTTTCGAAAAAATGGCACTGTTTAAAAAAATACAAAAAACAAATAACGGGTATATATTTCTCGAGGAGAAAAAAATTTATATATATTTATATACCGTATAAAATCAAAGAAAAAAAAAGCGAATGAATACTGCAATGACAACAATTTAACAAAAAAAAATTCGTAATTTTTTTTAAATATGCACATTTACATACCTATCGTTAGATTATGAATTGAAATTTTTTTGAAATAGCAACAGTATCTTTTAATTTTTCTTTTTAAAATTACACATAGAAATCGGAAAAAAAACGACACATTTAAAATTTTATTTATTTTAGAACAACGCTTTTTTATTTTGTTATTATCTTTTTCTTTTTTTAATTAAATAATTTAAAAATGCGATAATAGACTAGAATGTTTAAAGACGGAAAAAAGATGTAATTAAATACTTTTTTTTTTTAGTTTTTCAAAAGAGAGTGGAGCACCCAGGATCAAAGCCAATTCGTTGGTTTTAATTTTTTTCAAGGTCAACTTCCGTTAAGGAAGGAGGCGAAAAAACAAAATCTTTCTAAATTAAAAGTTTGATCTACCCTGGACGTGTAACCCTAGGTGCATGACTCCTTAAAAATTAGGAATTGCAATCTTGAAAACCCGGGCAGTTTTTTTTAGACCCGGAATACGGGATCGTAGAAGTGAAAATAAAGAGTTATAAACCCCGAAAATAGATGATAGCAAAAAGATAATGAGAATTTATTGTGCAAAAATTATTCCAAGAAAGCAGGATGTCTTTGGAAGGAGGACCGTTAGGGACAAACTCCGACACAGAGCGCCGATTACCCTGAATACATCAACTTCTTACAAAGAGGTTTACCAATTAAGCCAAACAGAGCTAACTGGACCTAAAATTATTTTTTCTGCAGATAGCTCATAGACAGAATAAAATTTAAAATAAATTTACAAACAAAAACAGATAGTTAATTCGATAATGAAGCTTTTCCTGTTTTAACATTGAAAATTTAGTTCCGACTTTACCTGTAGAGGGCGGTGATAACCCTTAATACATACAAAAAGTATCGGTGCTGCCATCTGCACAATTATTTTTATTGTAATTAATGAACAATTAATTACGTCATCATTTTAAAGGGCCAAAGGGGGGGGGGGGGTCTTTTTGTAAATAGCAGGTTTTACTCCCCGTCAAAATCGATCCTCCAAAATTAACATCAAACCCGAATTTCCGGAAGTGAAAAAAAAACCGTCCGTGATTGCAGTCCCTATTTAAAAATTGTGAAACAACCATTACTTAAGAAAGATAACTATTCTTTTCTTAAAATAAATTATAAATTAAAAAAGAAGTGACCGATTTGATGGTATGTTTAGGCCTTCCTTTTCTCTACCGTTGTACGATAATCAAGTTCAGTGGTTTCATCTAAGTAAGGTTTCTCTAAGGGCCTGAAAAAAAAGAAAAAAAAATCACAATGATTCAGATTTTATTGACAGACTAATAAAGCTTCTTAATGAATGACTCAAGTTTTAAAATTGGAACCCATCCAGTTTCACAACAAAAAAAGAAAACCACAACCTCGTCATTTAATGACTTCAAGGTCGAAATATGATATCAGCTGCATTATTCAGAAGCTTTACTAATTCATTGTCCACACAGCCCAAAAGTTTTTTACATAATTTATGCGAACGTACCATCTAAAACAAGCAACTATAGTTTCCGATGCCTTCGATGGCTAGGATGCCTTCTTCAGGAAGATGATAAGTAGAAATTTACAGCCCTGTTCACATCGTAATCAGCGGCTAAGACCAACTGGACGAGGTGCGATCTCGGTACTCCGTGACCCACGATGTCTCTTAATTGTTCTAGCGCCGCTTCCAGTCTGGCAGAATCCTGCGTTAATGGTAGTTCATCGCTTTCTGATCTGGTAAGATCTTTGTTACTGGAAAAAACAACAGGATTTAGAATTAATATTTATTTCTTTTTCTAAAAACAATTTATTAAATAATTGGGTAGATTTCAAGTATCAATTAAGTCATCGTTTTATTCGGAACTTTCGATCCCCTCTCCTGTGCCATTCGGAATCAAAAATTTAGGTAATATAAAAGACGCTCTGCATTGGCTCCTAACTGAAGGTTTATAGCACTCTAGAGTGGCTCATGCCTGAAGGTATGAGCGTATATCAACAAGTTTAAATCAGTATGTCCGAAAACGTCGTGATATTCAGAGCGAATGTCTCTATATGATTATTTGATGATTAGGAATGACTATAATAACCATTGCCATAACCATAACCATCGTGTTTATGATCATAACTATAAGTATAACTACAACCATAACCATATGACATGACTAGGGTTATAATTATAGTCATAACCATATGACCATGATGGTTATGGTTATGGTTATGACCATAACCATAACCATCGTGGTTATAATTATAACCATAAGTATAACTACAACCATAACCATATAACATGACTAGGGTTATAATTATAGTCATAACCATATAATCATGATGGTTATGGTTATGACTATAACCATCATATTATAGTCAACCATAAGTATAACTACAACCATAACCATTTAATATAACCATGGTTATAAATATAGTCATAACCATAACCATAACTACAACCATAACCATACAACCTGACTATGGTTATAATTATAGTCATAACCATATAGCTATAACTATAACTATAACCATCACAATAATCACTATAAGGTTATGATATCCTTCTTCGGGTTAAGATAACCCTCTCCGGGTTTTGATAACCCGCTTCCGGTTCCTCCAATCTTCTAAGGATTAGTTTATGGTTATGACTTTTATTTTGACGTAGTTGCAGTTATAGTTATAGTTATAGTTATAGTCATAACCATAAGAATGGTTGTATATTCAAACCGTAGGTCATTGGATATTAATATTAAATACTCATGGGCATGGATATTCACTCTCCATTTACTGCTATTTACCTGTTAATATGTACATTGGCAGCCATTTCCTCAATATCGGCCATACTGTAGGGCGCCGACATCAAACACTTATCAGAAGACATATACATAGGTTGAGGTTTAACGTAAATGACTAAATCGTAAATTTCAGTCTGCAAACTATCAGGGAGTTCTGAAAAAAGTTCGCTATCCATAACATCCGGATGCTGGGCAATAAATTGAACGCAGGCACTCTGTAAAAAAATAAATAAATCATTTAATTTAACTCAATTTATCGGAAATTTATCACATTTAAAATTTTAAAATTTACCTTTAGTATCTTGGCATTAAATTGATCAGCCATACTGAAGAAATAAAGTACGGAATCGTCATCCAAATGAGACTTGAGGCCGTGCTCGCAAGCTTGTTTCAGCGAATCCAATTCGTACCGATCGCTCAACAAAAGGAGTTCGGCAAGTTGATCAACGGAGAGCGAAGTACAATCCAATCTCCCGCTGTATAAATACTCCAAAAACAAGGAAAATAAAAACGGGCTCGTGTTGTGAACTTGAATTTTTCGGTTGATGTCTTCTTGCATTCCCGAGAGTAAAGCTCTTCGGAACCAATCGCACCTTGCAGCTATGATCACCCTGTGGGCTTCGACTTTGCTTACTTCGGGTTCAGCGTTGGAATCCGTTTGATTTTCCGAAGGGGTTTCTCCGGTGTGATCGATGACGTTATCCGATTCTCCTGAGGTGATGATTTCGAAGACCATGTCGGTTTCCTCGCCGGACCGGAGCAATTGCGTTGCAGCTTTGGATAAGCGATTTCGTTGGGCTGGAGGCGAAACGCAGAGAGATTCCATCAAATTAAACTGAAAAAAAAATTAGTTAATTAGTTATTTAATTATATAAACACTAACTAAATTAATTAATTAATTTTCTACATTAGTGCAGAACTAGATCAAGTTTTTCCGTGAATTGCAGCTTCTTATTTCAAACCCGACTTTATAAAACCTATACAGTTTCAATAGTTGGCAGCGCTGATTTGTGTCTTCTGCTCGTATGTTGGAAGCACTTGAAATTGTGTATGCAGGCTTTTGTAAAATAAGAAAGTTGCAGTTCGTCAATGGACTTGGTCTAGTTTTGCATTGAGGTACAGAATTAAAGAAAGAAAAAAATTGAAACTTTTAAGTTCCAAGGAATAAAGTAGACCTATCGTCATCCAAATGGGACTTGAGGCCGTGCTCTATCACAACAGAGGTGACTTTGTACTATTATTTTTTAAGATTTCTATTTGAAGGCAGTATCAACTACGCCTACTAACGGGAATTCCACGAATCAAAGTTGCTACGCAGGAGCGCCCCATGTCTTTAGCGGTAACCAATCAAAATTCACTGTTTCAGAAAATTGTTAACAATGATCATTGGCTAAAGCCAATGACGTAAAAGTGCTGATCAAATTAAGTAAAGAAGTCATTCAAATATTAAGTCAGCACTTTGGAAGGGAGGGATGCGAACTTCGAACTTGGAAAAACAAAGTGTTTATCTATAAACGATTTTTTAAGTAAAATTTTTTTATTACTTATTTTTTGGCAAATAACTACATTTACATTTATCCTCTAAAGCTTTTTCTAAAGTTAAACATTTATTTCTGTACATAAGTGCAGAACTAGATCAAGTCCTTTCACGAATTGCAACTTCTTATTTCAAAATAACTTTACAAAACACAAAGTTTCAAACGTTGGCAGCGCTGATTTATATTTTCTGCTTGTTTATTTTGAAGTAAGTTTAGTTTTCAGCGCTGCCAACCATTGAAACTATTTTTTGTAAAGTCATGTTTTAAATAAGAAGTTGCAATTCGTGAAAAAACTTGGTC
Source organism: Liposcelis bostrychophila (assembly GCA_037577465.1). Lineage (NCBI taxonomy): Eukaryota > Metazoa > Arthropoda > Insecta > Psocodea > Liposcelididae > Liposcelis > Liposcelis bostrychophila. Next base: position 13,821,874 of record CM075211.1, on the reverse strand, counting down.
TAGTTCTGCACTGACGTACAGATTTACATTCTAAACGAAAATTTTATATCAAAACCCTGTATTACATCTAAATATTTTCAACCACAAACAGCCCATGGGCACATGACAGATATATTTTTTTTCCAGCAAAATTGACATGGATATCCAGGTCGCTGGTCTTACAGGTTTCGTTAACGTTGCCTAGAAGCTTTGGGACCATTTCTCCTTTTTTCAGATGATAAACATCCTTTGAAGTCATAACAATCCACAAGTCATCACTGAAATCCAATTTAGCAGACTTTATTGTTTTAGAAGTTCCTAATGTAGCGAATGTAACTGGAACCGGTTTCGTTTCATTCGGTTTAATTTTTACCACCCAAGGAGGGGATTCGGAATAATCAAGAGTATTATAAAAGTAAGCAACTCCATCGCTGTCGGCTACTCCGTTGATAGTCGACAAGTGGTTAGCTCGAAGTTCAGGTATTTCAACAATCTCATCCTTTAAAGTGATGTAAAGTATTCTTTTGGTTTTGTAGTCTGAGGCCTCCCCTATAACGTAAGTTCTTTCTTTACTCCGAACGAATTCATCGAGTGGACCCTCATCCGTCAGGATTGATTTCGAATTTCCTTTCTCCACTTTTTTAACACGGAATGCTTTAGACCTCTTATCGTACACTGCCATCCATAAATCGTTTTCCTCGTCGACCATTAAATCGGTTACATACTGCAGCGAATGGTCGAAAGCACTCACAAATGTGGCTACGGGTTCTTCCTGTTTTAATGCTTCTTGGGTTATCAAAGCGAGTGAATCTCCATCGTCATCGTTTTTCACTACCAAATAAGTATTGCCTGACTTATCTGATACCGCTCCTTGATCGGAAATAACGACATTCTTCAAATTTGTTATTGGAACACCAACGGAGACAGACGAATTGCAACGAACTACATAAACGGTTTTCAACTTGTAGTAAAACAAATTGTCGTTGTTATCGAGGTGAAACAATTCGGCTGCTAGACTCAAATCATCTATTGTATCGACATGCCTCGAACCCGACCGTACAACTCCAACCGTGCGCTTCACACCGCCAGGAAGTAAATGAAGGTAAATGTCACCTTTACTGCTGACAAGCATTTGAGACGTGAACTGCGGAATATTTGCCACCGATGAAACTTCGTTTGAAGCATTCACTTTGTACAATTTGTATGGACTGTCACCTGTAGAAGTGGCAATAGCATAAGTATTTCCTTCTGAATCGAAACCGACATAAGCCACAAGCTCGTCATTAATTCCTTTGAATCGTGTAATTGCATAAGCACTTATTTCACTTATTAAAAAATACGATAAAACAGTATGCGCCACTTTCATTTTAAAAGATGTAATTATTCGGTGTTTAATGCGTATTCTTACGAGAATTATTACTAGTCCGATCAGTGTTTAAGAATATAATTGAGAATAGAAAGGATTTTACATTGAAAAAAATAATACGAGAGAAAAAATAAGCAATTAGAGGCAGGGTATGATCTCACGACCTTAACCTTTCGCGGGTCATGCTATAACCTACTGAACTCTCTATAGAGATGTCTTTTTTCCGGGTTATAAAGAACTTGAAAGATGTTGGGAATCCATTTTTATTGCTAACATTAATGCCATCTAACGGTAGACCGTCGAACTAACATTTGTAATCAGATAAGAGTCGAGCAGTCTGACGTCACATATGTACGTTCAGAACACCAAAACCGCTGCCTCCTTTATTGGTGCTCCAAATCTAAATAATTGGTCGAAATGTGGCAAAGCCTTCAGAATCAGAGTTTTCGGACCCTGTGACGTCACAACTGTTCGACTCTGTTCATCACCTTTTCGAGACAGTGTTCCCATATTTTTTATATATGTATAAGTATTCATCTATATCATAAATTTAAATGATACTTATTTCTAAATTTAGATATATTTAGATCTAGATATTTATATCTAAATTTGATGACGTATTCGCTTTTCAAAACATCTGATTAAATCGGAGCTATCGGACATCCACCAGTTTGCTATTCTTGCTAAGGTTTAGAAAGGCCAAGGTCATATTATATTATACTCTTTGTCCGTTTTTAGGATGTTAAAAAAGTAAACAAACCAAGGTTTGTTTTAACAAGCTCGACATTGAGGTTTATTTACTTTTCCGACATCCTAAAAACGGACAACCGGTATATTAGGGTGGGCCGAAAATCACGAATTTTGCAATGTGATGTGCCGGAGGTGAACTAACCTGAGCGCGCTGCATGTTCTGAGTCTGCGCATTGGATATCTAATCAGCTGTTTCGTAATGCTAAGCTTCTGAAAACTTTTTTTGGCTACATGCAACAATAATTTTTCTCAATAAGTTCATATAAAAGTAGATTTTTTTCTAACATTCTCCCAAATGTTCGGCCCTTAAAACGTTAAACTGACAAAGTTATCTTCGAATTATTCATTTTGTCTATAGGCGGTGGATATTTTAGAGATATGCAGCGATACGTGCGGAATAGTTTGTCCCTAACACACCTTAGAAAACGCCTAAAGTGGAATAGGTGTCTTTTAACAACACTATTAATCCTAATTTTTTACGATTTTTTGAAGGTCATCTTGAGGTCGCCCAATGACCTTGAAAATTTTAAAAAGCTCATTTGATGACCAAAAAAATATTTTTCTGTATTATTAAAAAAAAAAAAAAAACTATAATATCCTATTGAAAATTTCAAGTACATCACGAATATAAAGTCTAAAATATTTTTTCTCGTCCTGTTTAAAAAAAAAAAAAAAAAACCCCGAGGCAGCTAAACTAAAAATACTATTTTCAAAAATTTCATTAACCGCAGCGAAAAACATTTTTTGGACTTCACATTCGTAATCTTCGCAAAACTTCCGATAGGATAAGGTAAATTGGGGTGAAGTTGAAAGGAAATTCAAAACAAAATTCTAGGTTTATTTTAGGCGCTAAAAATAAAAATTTTAAAAAATTTTATTTTTTGTGCCTAAAATAAACCTAGAATTTTGTTTTGAATTTCGTTTTAACTTCACCCCAATCTACGGTACGATATTTTTTTCATATTAAAAAAAAATACGTTTTTCGTCAACAAAATGAGCTTTTCCAAATTTTCCAGGTCACTGCGCGACCTCAAGATGACCTTCAAAAAATTTGGGTCAATGGTGTTGCCAAAAGGCACTCATTCCATTATCAGGCATTTTCAAATCCCAAAAGCTATTGCTTCTAAAAAATAGCTAATACATTTGGCAATTTCACAAAACACAAACAGGTAAAATCTAAATTTAGTTTGGTCCTAAAAGGTAATTTTTGTAATTTGCATCAACTTACGGTATAGCCGTGATCTTTTGGTGTTTTTTGATAATATTTCTCAGTTCGGTGGTTTTCTGAAGGATTAGTAGCGCTACTTAACAAAGGATCCAACAATCCTAAAGTGACTAATGATTGACAAAATGAATCTCTCTGTACTAGATCACAAAACTGAATCATTAAATCCTGCAACGATTCTTTGTGAACCAAAAGCTTTTTGATTACTTCGCTCTGAAAAAAAAAAAAAACCATTAGCAGCTCCAATTTGAAAAGATTTTTAAAAACCAGAAAACTGGACTTACCACTTTCGAAGTTCCCACTTTAAAACAAAATTGAGATTCGTTCCACTCTAATTTTTCGTCTAAGGCACCAGTGACCTCTTCCAAGCGTAACAAAAAAACAGGCAGTTCCTCCATAAGCGTTTCTAAATTCCTCGTGATCGATCGAATTTTATTGCCGCTCGACATAGTTTTAAAATTCTCTTTCTTCTGTTGCAAATGGCCTAAAATGTGTGTTATCCTCGTCGACAAACACCTCAACCTGCTCAGTTCCTTCTCGTGTAAAACGTTATCCATGTGTTGCTCTAACGTTTCCGGTTTAATATGGTAGTTAGCATTTTTTTCTATCTCCGCCCGAGTTAACATTATTTCCAAAGAGGCTTTGACTTTGACTAGCAACGACGAAATCGTATCTAAAATAGTTTCTATCTCCGGTACCAAATAACAAGCGACTTCCTGCCTTTGAGACGGCAGTAAACTGCTAAACGTCGATTTAACGCCTTGCAAAAATCTTTCCAGCTGATTCATGAAAATTGGAATTCTAGATTTTGCGTATCTTATGATTTCATGGCCTTCCTCCCTTGATAACTCGTCTTTTCGTTTCGTGTACAGATCACAAAGTAATAGAAGCTTGGAGCCGGCGACGGCGGCTTCTCGAATTGAACTTTTGACTGCGAAACAGAGCTTCGCCGGATCAGAGGTTAAATTATCAGAATGTTCATTTGAAGAATGGTTATTGGAGAAATAATCTATAATTTGCGCAGCGCATGCGTGCATATCTGATACAAGGCTGATAATTTCTAAAAAAAAGAAAAAAAAAATGATTACATTTATAAATATGCTATTAAGCATAATTATTACTCTTGAATTACTTACGATATTTCAAAGCCAAATTTTTAATGTACAACTGACACATGGAAACCAATGACTCAAGTCCTTTTAATTCAGAAGCAGCCGCTATAACCTGTTTAACCACACTTTGCTCCAAACCCATTGGCAGGCATTGTGCGTATAAAAAGTGAAGAATTGTTCCAATTACATCTTCTGGAAGCCCTGTCAATGGTGGAGGTTTTGCAGTCCAATCTAATTCTGGTGCACTAAGTTTCAAAATACATGTGTGAACGTTAAACTGTTTATTATTACTTGCAGTAATCGTCAAATCTGAAAAATAACTATCCTCTAATGCTGGAAGAAGTGAAAAAGGTAGTTCAATAGGATCATCCGAATGAATATCATCCAATCTCTTGCATCGCAAAGAGCACCATGCTTCACTAATAATCATTAGTCCTATCTCTGGTTTGTAGGTCTCAACTCTGAATTCGATAACATGACCTTTGTATGCTCCAAATCGCAGTAGGTAAGCATTGTTTGAATAAGGTCCTCGTGAAACAACTTCATATGTTTCACAGCTGAACAACGGTATCCTAGTTGCATCTTCTGCGATTTTCCATATAACATCACCACTTTTGCTTAACTGAAATATAGTACCCTGAACACCTTTTTTATCAGCACTTGTGGTATCAGGGGTGCATTCTAAAATCTGAAAAAAAGAAATGGAAAAATCAAGTTAGAAATAAAAAAATTGATTTTGGATAACTAGGCTGACAGGAAAAATAGTTTGACCCCTTTTGAGCTTTTCCTGCAGTCATGCTTGATCAAGTTACGCCTCTGTTCAATTAATTTTATGGCAAGATAATTTTTTATTATTGATTTTTAAAATTTCCGGAAAACAACAAACTTTAATAAAATTAACTTTAGGATGATTTAAAAAATCGATAAGTAAAGCCATATGAGCAAGATTAATAATAATTTACCTTCCAAAACCCTACAAAACGATTCCCTTCTGACATTTTGTTTTGTTTTTTCAATGGCTTCCCAACTTCGCCACCTCATTAGCAGCACTGTTCCCTGAAGATAACTCATCTTTAGCTTACACACGCGTAAAAAAGCATTTACGTCTCATATTTAACTTGTATCCTAAAGTTATACAATTTGCAACGTTTTGCTGTATTTCAAATTGCCTAACTTTAAAATGCGGTAAATCGCAGCAAAATCGATAAAACGATATGATCGTTGGATGTTCTCAAAATGTCATACAATCAAATGTTCGAACATTGCTTCATAAGCAAAGCATAGAATTAACGATCCATTTACAGATCAGGGCCTTTGCTTCTCAAGAGGGACTCCAAAACGAATGTTTTGCGTTTTTGTGACGAGGTTAGGTTAAGTATAATATAAATACATAAAAAAAATGTCTTTAGCCGATGAGCTTTTGGCAGATTTAGAGGGGGATGATGATGGTGACTTTTACCCCGATCCAAATGGACAGATTGAGGAACATGTGGATCAACAAATGGATGTGGATATTCCTAAAGCAGAAGGTAAATCAAAAAAAAAAATTTTATGCATATTCTACCAGCAACCTACACCTGTCATTTTAATAATTTCATTTTTTGTTTTCAGATATTAAAATTTCATCAATCAGAGAGCTAGCCAAATTAAGAGATTCAGAGCAACTTCAAATGATAATGAAACAGATAGAGAGTTATAGTAAGAAATTTAGGAAAGCATCAGACATCATAGGACCTGTTGAATCTGATCCTGAATATTTGTTAATTGTGGAAGCAAATAACTTAGCAGTGGAGATTGATAATGAAATAGGTAAGTAAAATGTCCATAAAATCAATATAAAAATATTCTGAAATAATTAGATGTGACCACTGGGTTGCCCTAAATAATTTTTAATCGCCAGCTTTTGAAACAACAATTTTTTGTTTCAGCTACTGTTCATCGGTTTGTGACAGGCAAATACTCCAAACGATTCCCAGAGCTTGAATCATTGGTTGTCGGATCTCTTGAATACCTTCAGACTGTAAAAGAACTAGGAAACGATTTAGAAAAAGCTAAAAACAATGAAGTCCTTCAACAGTTTCTAACACAGGCCACAATTATGGTTGTCTCTGTAACAGCATCCACCACCCAGGGTCAGCATTTAACCGAATCAGAATTGCAAGAAATAATAGAAGCTTGTGACATGGCCATTGAATTAAATAATTTTAAACAAAAAATTTATGAATATGTAGAAAGTAGAATGGCTTTCATCGCACCGAATGTTTCTATGATCGTCGGAGCTTCCACTGCTGCGAAAATAATGGGTGTTGCGGGAGGCTTAACAAAACTTTCAAAAATGCCGGCTTGCAACGTTCTCCTATTAGGTTCTCAGAAAAAAACCTTGAGCGGGTTTTCGCAAACCGCAGCACTTCCCCACACCGGTTTCATTTACCATTCAGACATAGTGCAGGACACTCCTCCCGATTTTCGCAGAAAAGCAGCGAGGTTAGTCGGAGCTAAATGCATATTAGCAGCCAGGGTCGACGCATGTCACGAAAGCACGGACGGAAGCATCGGACAAATGTTCAGGGAAGATATAGAAAAAAAATTAGATAAATTAACTGAACCCCCCCCGGTTAAATTTGCGAAACCGTTACCGAAACCCGTGGATCAACCGAAGAAGAAAAGAGGTGGAAAACACGTCAGGAAAATGAAAGAGAGATATGCGATGACTGAGCTGAGGAAACAACAGAATAGGATGAACTTTGCCGATATCGAAGACGACGCCTATCAAGAGGATCTAGGGTACACCAGAGGGACCATAGGGAAAACAGGAACAGGGAGAATTCGATTACCGCAAATCGACGAGAAAACTAAAGTTAGGATATCGAAAACGTTGCAGAAAAATTTACAAAAGCAACAGCAATGGGGTGGGAGTACGACCGTCAAAAAACAGGTTTCGGGTACGGCGTCAAGCGTCGCTTTTACACCATTACAAGGGTTGGAAATAGTAAATCCTCAAGCTGCCGAAAAAACTGGAAATGAGGCGGACGCCAAATATTTTTCAAATACCTGCAGCTTTTTGAAAGTTCAAAAAAAATAGTGAAGTAAGCTTACTTTAAGAATAGTTATGTAAATTTGATTGACGCTAATAATTAATTCATTTTCCTCGTACGTCCTTTTTTTTTTTTTTATATTAACCCTTTCTTTGCCCGGTGGTCTTTCCGGTAAAATTTTGGAAATCGTCCTGGTCTCAGACGTTTCGGCTCTATAAATTCCAATTTGATTTTCAGGGTACTGTAGGCAATAATTTTTTTTTAAAAATTCACAAAATATTTTAGATCAAAAGGGAACCAAAAAGTCATGTTCCAACAGGTTTTTTTAAATTTTCTCGACAACTGATCGCTCATAGATGTCGCTTCATTCCTAAGTCTGAGGTAGAAAAAAATAACAATTTGTTTTAAATTTTTAAATTTTTTTAATTTCCGTGTTTGTAAGAACAAATTTTATCATCCAACGGACACCCATCAGGATGATAATTAAAATACCAACAGATTTTCGATTTCCACTTCAGTCCTTTCGCTAAAACATTATTGCTGTTTTCCATCATGCTGTCCGGATGTCTCAACCGAACGCTCCCCTTATTTACTTCAAATATGTAATGATTATTTTTCAGCAAAGTCTGCAAACCCTTACACTCTTGTTTCAATATTTTTAATTGTTCCGAAGTTAAAGCTTCAGCCAAATCACTTATCGACAATTCACTTCCTAAATTCCATTTTTTGACTTTACCCCCGCACTCCACGGATATAAAATTTTCCGACTCCGATAATTTTTTCATAACTGCAGTTAATATATCGGCCACGATTTTTCTCGGCAATCTCGTGCAATTCCTAACAGGTTCGACTGAGTCCCTCGTTTGAAAACTAAGGCATTCCCTCGAAATAAAATCCGAAATTTGATCGTCATCGCAACTCCATTTTCTAAAACCTACCAAGCAAATTCTTTTAGTGGACGGAATCTTTAACTTATCGAAAACCGTTTCGAATCCGCACATTTTGCTAATTTTTTTAACGTAAAACATAAAATCTTGATACGCGCTCATCCCGCTGTTTTGCCTTTGATATTTTTGCCCGTTCAATTTATAAGGGCAACACGGCAGCACGAAATACTGGCAGGTGGGGTTGCTCCTGTTTGCCATTATCGGAATCCAGGCCGTTAATTCGTCCGAATGATTTCCGATTAACCAATCGGCTTCGGGATAAATGGTAGAAGAAGCTGGGTTAATGGTTTCGACTTTCAGTTTAGTTGAAGGGGGATATGAATCCCAAATTTTCCGTTTACGAAGGTCCAAACCGATCCCTTCATGACCTTCTGAATTCAGAATGTAGACTAAAAGTCCGTTCCCACAACCCAAATCGACGAACTTGATCTTTTTTGAATTCTCGTTTGGAATTGTTCCTCCGTTCCATAGCAGAAGCAGGTATGTCGCGATTCCGATGTCTTCGTAGACATATTTTTTCGGGTCTGTGTTTTCAGTCCAATTCTAAAAATAAAAATTTTAAAAATTAAAAAGATCAATTTATTCTAGGGCAAGCACTTTGTACTTACGTCAACTAAAAATTTTCCATATTTAGACTTCATCGTTTCATATAGAAAATAATAATTTAAAATTGGTACAGCATTTTTAAATTTCAAATTACTACGACACTCTGTTACTAAATTGCTGAACATGAATTTTTCAAATTTCTCCAAAAACAATTTCAACCAGTTTAATCCTTTTTCTGTCATGTCCTCGTCAAACTTCAAGATTAAATTACTTTCTGCATGACAGACTGATAATCTTCTATATTTCAATACAGTTAATGGATTTAGCTCCATCAATTCCTTTGACTCCTCTGCTGGATTTTCAAAGCAACAAGTTAAAAAATCAACCTTAGAAGAAGTCAAATCTGAAAATCAAGTAACATATCATTAATGACATTGTCACAAAGAAAAAAGAAATTAACTAATTATTCTACAAACCTATATAACAAATTTCATAAAACAAGTAGACTGAATGATTAGGTGATTTTGGTATTAGTCTCCTGGCCGAAAGATAGATATATTCAGATAGATATAGTGATGCTTCATCAAATATTTCTTCCTTTGTTAGAATAAAATCTTCCTTTGTAAACCCAAGATTTTTTAATATTTTTTCTATCGATTCCTCATTGACTGTTGTGCTATTTTTCATTTCATTATGAAATGACAATAGCTTATCATCGTATAACTGACGTCCTAATTTGAACACACAAATCCTTTCGGCTTCCAGCACTTGTTTATTTATAGATTTCGGCCGATCATGGTATATTTGAACGGCTTTCCAAAAATTCTCAACGGGAATGCTTATATGTTTTTCAATCATCTCCATGTTGTTTTTAACCAATTGAGGTTATGTTTACATGTATATCATTACAAGTCCAATTTATTAAAATTGCATTAAGATTACTCACGACGGCAATTATTTATTTTTTTTTTCTCTTCAAAATTGGAAAACAAAGTGACTCCTCAACATTTAAACTTTATTTACTTCAAAATATTTCACTTATTTAAAAAAAAATTCATTCATTTGTTTTGACAAGTATTACGATTAGCAGTCGATTGGATTCCTTTGCATGAAGCGCAGCCAAACGGGAAAAATTTGAACTTCTGAAAACTTTGAAAATTTGAACAAGCGGGCATTAAAACAGACCTGGCCTGTCTAGGGCAGATTTTTAAAAAATTTGACTAATATTTTAAAAAATTAAAAAAAAAATAATAAATAAAAAAATAAGAGGCGATAAAAAAAAAGCAAAAAAATTGCTTAAACGCAAAATGGCATTTCAATAATAACATCCCTTTTTTTTTTATGATTCGAATGAATGAAGGCGACAATTCGTTAATAAAACATCAATTAGCAAACCTTTATGAACGACCTATCGACCTAAAAAAAAAATCCATCGAGATAACCAAGCATTAAGGTATACATATACACACATAACAGGTCTCGGCTTGTTCAAGGTAAAATGCAACAAATTCCAACCGATCGAAGATCAAGATGGAGAAAATAGCTTCAATTACATTATCAAGAGCATCATCTTAGAATAATTAAAAATGCTTTTCTTATTGATAAGAACCCTCGAGACATTATAAGATGAAGCTAATAACGCACGTTACAAACGTTACCTTTGTAGTTTTATTTATAATAAAAAATAAATAAATAAACGAAATTGCAAGTGTGTGAGCGTATTATGTGTGTGAATATTATTAAATAACCGGAGTATTCTTTTTGTTTAGTTGTTTTTCGTGTTTTGTCTTTCTTAACGATAAGAGGTTCAGACTTTCTTTAAAACCGATATTTTCCAAATAAAATGTAAAAGAAAAAAATAAGTTGTGGCGGGAAAATGTAGGAAAAAAAAAATCATTAGTTTGTGCTAACATGCCGGTGACAAAGTGATTATAAAAATTTTTAAGCATGCTTTTGCAAATAAACATCGTGTATCGAACTGCAACGTGCAGAAATCGTTCAGTTACCGGGAATTCGTATTTTGTGTAAGTTCCTTTTTAAAAAAAAATAGTTCTTTTAGTGAATTTTTTTTTGTTTGTTTTATTTTAAATTTCCGGGCTGGACAGGGTTATAAGTTAAAATGGCAACGAACGCGGATTTTGAAAGGGATTTTGCAGCACTTTCGGATTGCTATGAATGTTGGACAAAAGATGGTAAGCAATTTTGTTTCCCTTGTAGTTCCTGTTTAAAAAGGTTTATAAATTGTTGCCTCAGGGAAAATTTTGCAAACTCTGTCATTTTCATCTTGTAAAAAAAAAAAAAAAAAAAAAAAAGTTATAATAGTAAAATATTTTTCATTTCGAATAAATGAATGAGGGGCAACGGTTTTCTAATTATATGGTTTTCGGCTAAAATTATGCATAATTTATGTCAGAAAATTATACCGAATTTTGATTTTTTTTTTTTTTTTTTTTGTTTTCTTGGTCGTTCGATTTTTTAAATTTTGGCGAAGCACGAAAAGGTATTTTTTTTTTTCTTCCTAATGATGCGAATCATTATTTTTTTCTAATTGCATTTAATTTTTGGTATTTTTAAAATGAGGAAAATTTCGTCTGATCATAATAAGATTTGAGAAGGAAAAAGTCGTTGGAATAAGTGATCTGTAATATTCTCTTAAGTATGGTTAACAATATTAGCTGAAAAAAAAAAATTGGATTTTATTTCAAGTCCAGACTTGTTTTCTACAGTACTTTTTCAGGGCTTTTATGGCTAAGGGAAAACTGTGAACCAAGAAGGTATACTGCCCCCTACGAAAAATTTTTAAAAATGTCACTTTGAAGCTACTGAAACTGCAGGCAAATGCTGCTGACCAATTTTTCACCCCAAAATTAGCTGGTTAATTTTAAAAAAAATGTTTGAATAAAAAAAGGCGCGAAACTAATTTCCCTTAAAAACTTCAAGCAAAATCTTGTTTTTTTTTCCTCCAAGAGAGTGGAAGTGGGCTTCTGGCATTTTTTTTTCCTGAAAATTTTGGAACCTGTTTCTAATTAATTTCAGTGGTGGTTAAGAATTGATCAAAGAACAGTATCAATTAAATTAAAAACTTTAAATAATGATATATAAGTAAAATTAGAACTATTGTTTTTCGAGAAGTTAGTAGTGCAAAGTTAGTAATGCAAATAACTTTTTTGCTTTAAAAGTTCAAATTCTGAAGTTTGGTTTTCCTGGAAGCTCAAAAAAGCTCAAAATGCTAATATATTTTTTATAATTTGAGCTTTTTATTGTACTGCTGACTTGATGAACCCAACACACAGGCTTGAAAAACCATGGTTTTTTGGTTAACTGATTATGGTTGTTCTGGTTTTATATTGTTCTCGTCAATGATTGCGGTTCTGTTTCGGATATTTTTGGCTGTAAGGGTTTGCTTCAGTTCAGATTATATGATTTGCAATTAGAGGTAAAAAAAAAAAAAAAAAAATTGAAAAACCAATTGTACTGGCTAAACTAATTTTGTTCGGTCTAATTTTCCATCCCTGGTGATTAATCAAAAGCAGAAGAAAAAAAATTATTTTGGCCTTTATTCTGTGCTGAAAATATTCCCATTTATGATTTTTACTTTCTATTATTTTTTACGTCCTTATGATTTAATTGGTCTGCCATCACTTTTTTAATTTTCCGGACTTTCATCTGCTTTTGTGCTTTCAGTCGTTCAAAACTCCAAAAAAAAAAAAATTTCCAATGCTGAATTTTTTTTAAATTAAAATGGCAATTTATTTAGTACTCTCCATTAACTCCATCCATTTAGGCTGAGAAATTTCTCAACCGGTGACACTAACATATAATATCAAATCTTAAAATCGAAAATTTTCAAAGAAGCCGGAAAAAGCTTCATTATTGCCAATGACAATCCAATCAATTTTCAAAATTCAACAACATGGCATTTCCATATTCGGGCCTAATCGATTTTTTTTTTATTGGCACACATCCGTCAATGCGTCAAATCGATTAAATACGGAAGACCCCTGCTCATCCATGTGATCCTATAGGTGCATAACACTTGTACAAACATTTCCGCAAAAAAAAAATTTTCATCGTTTAATTATCATCAATTTGTTCAATATCGACATATTCAATTATCGACAAATAAAATAAATGCCGTTTTCACGCATTGCAAAATATTCGGGTAATATTAAATCGATCAGTGAACACTGGCTCTCTTCAATCATTACGAAAAAAAAAAAAAAAAAAAACTTTTTCTATCGGCTATTTTTGTTTCCTTTGCCAAATGACAATGCCAATGAACCAATTGTCTCTTATACAAAATTATGTCTCGTCAAAAAAAAAAAAAAAAAAAAAAAACACGAGGATGACCGAGATTATTTTCGGCATCCCCCGCATTTTCGACTCCGGAAATCGGTCCTTTTCATATATTTATTTTTGCAGTATTAAACGTATCAAGTTCACTTTCACGCCTTCATTCAAAAAAATTATGTAGAGTAAAAGTTTTTCATGATTTGCTCTTCCCTGTGAAAGTAATTAAAAACGATTAGGACACAAAACAATAACAAACTTGAATTACAAATGATTTGCCTCACTCCTTCGCGGCTAAAAAAAAAATTAATTTTTTTTTCCGAAAGATTTAATTTTAAAGCAATTTTTCTTTAAAAATTAAAATCGATTAACATTAGTTGCGATGGAAAGTTTTTTTGTCGATCCATGGAGAGAAATCCCCCTACGGATGTCCAGGACTGTCCAATATAATTTTGAGTGCTGAAGATTTTTGAGTTTTACGAGATTTCTCTGGACATTCTTAGGACATTTCTGGACATCCTGGGGTCGTCCACATATTACGTAAGCATAATTTTTGGCGATTTTGATCCCCCCTCTATCCCCTCTTACGCCTGAAGTAGGCTTTTCTTATGGAATTTACCACCTTTTTACAGTTCATAAAACTCAGGCATTGACATCGGAAAAACTCTCCCCCTACTGGAAGTGGGAGAGAGAGAGAGTGATTTTATGCAAACGAATATTGGCCGGGCAAATATTTTATTTTTTTTATTATAATATTTTCGGACAATACTACATCATTAGGCATTCTAGTTTAGTGAATGCCTCTGCAATACCGTAAATGCATGTCTACCCGTGTAATTTGATTTATATTTACTTTCTACTTCAGTAACCTTTTAAATCATATTTTTTAATAGACGAGTCACCAAAGAGGAGAGGAAATTTTTATGTATTAAAATAAAAATTAATAAAAAAAAAAATCAAAATTCGTGATTGTGTAAAAAAAAAAAAATAAGGGATAGGCCTATGATCGAAATAATGAAATGTTTTGAATTCGAAATGTTTTTACATGCTTGGACACTGCGTATGGGAAGAAAACCGTGGATCAATTAACTTAATAATGTGGGATGGATTGGAAACGCATAAAATTATTGTTTTATTTTTTGTCTGAAATACTGAGAATAATATATGTTTTGGTAATCGCTACTGTATAATATCGTAGTATGAGATTAAAGTGCCTGTGGGTGGCTTATGCAAAAATGGATTCCCTCACTGTCGCTTTTTATGCCGATATGTATGGCCGCACATGAACACTCTGTTATGTCAGTATAATTTTTATTATTATTTTTACCCCGCGATGGCCCAGACAAAAATGATTGGTTAAAAAATTCCAAGAATCATCCAATTCTTCTGGCTGCTTGTTTCAGAAGTTCAGTGGAAGCAAACTTTAACTGATTTTGGGTAGCTAATATGATTTTCCTGTCATCAACGCCGAAGTTTTCACTACATACCTGCATATTGTTGTTTACATTTTACATAGGTAAAATTCCCTCGGCCAAATAAAGTAGCAGCCCACTTCAAAAAATAACTGATATTTGTTATAGTGGGAAGATCTTTATACCTGGAATCGCGATTACAATTGAAAAAACAACTCTTTTTACCGTTTTTATTTCACTAATTTCAAAAATAAACTATTAAGAGTACGCATCATCGGGGCAGCAGACAAATCGTATTTTTCGATTTGGAGGAAAACGAAGACGAATCTTGAGAATCATAAAGCTAGCGCATATTTAGATTAAAATTCCGAATATGCGCTAGCTTTTCGATTCTCAAGATTCGTCTTCGTTTTCCCTCAAATCGAAAAATACGATTTGTCTGCTGCCCCGATGATGCGTACTCTTAACGATAACACCGTTTTCCCGGTCATTGCTATTTTCGTCCCCTCGCGCAAGGCATGGCGGGAGTATTCCCGCGAAAAGAGGTATACCCCTTTTCCCTCCTAAAAAATAATGGCAAAAAGAAGCTAGCTCTCAGTGGTTTTAACGTATGAATTCAAAATATTTTAAAAATCGAATTTATAAAATGATTCCTAAAGCATTTTTTTCAGAATTATTCTTTTATAAAACCCGGGAAAATGTGACAAGCATGATGCTGTTATTTTTAATTTTAAAAAAATATACTGTTTAGCTTGCGGCAAAGGGAAAAACTAAGGAAGAATTGGCGGACTGCATAAGCTAAATATAGAAATAACGCAGCGCTAGTGTCATTATTTTGCCCTGAGAAATTAAGTTGGTAGTCATGATTATTTACTCAGTTTTCGTGTTTTCGGTGATTAGGGAAGGTGTGATATTGTAATTTACGGCTGTTAATTTAGATTTTTCCGGAAGAAAATAGTTTCGGGACGGTAATTGCTTCCGTTATATCTCGGTAGTTCGGTTCGTGTTATTAAATCTGTATTAATCGATGAAAGGATTGGAAAGATGGCCTGATCGGAATGATGAAAGATCGCGCCTAATCGGACTGAGGATTAAAAGGTAGGGATTTTTTAATGGCGGAATGCTTTGCTTTCTTTATGATTTATATATAAGTGATCATGGCTATAGCCGCTGATTTTATTCCCTTCGTATCTGTGGCTATAGCGGCTTAGCCTGAGAAGCAGGGGGCTGTACAAATCTTTTTAAGGGAAGGGAAGTTCAAATGACTTTATTAACTAAAAGTTTTCATGTATTTTTCCAACAGCAACCTTCCTCATCCCAATCAATTCAAGTATAATCCGGATTTCAACATTGTCAAACAAAACCTGAGTATAAGAACCAGAGATACCTCAGAATTCAAATTACCGTTTATCTCCTTTTAAAACTGCTTCCCAAGCAAAAGCAAAACTGATATCTTATGATCACCATAGCAGACAAATAAAACAATTCTTCAATATCTACGCTTTAGGATTAAAATATCAGATCATTTCTGCCATGTCAAACCAAATATCCTTCTGCAATTTTACTTAACGACTGGCAACAATGCAGCCTGACCAAATAATCAAATCTACCAAAAAATCAACCAACAATCTAAGTAAATTCAAAATTGTTAACCTCTTCACTATAATTTTTAATTTTTGACAGAGGGTTTATGGGCACACACTCGTCTCGTTTTACTATCAGCTTTGTCTTGAATTGATTGGGATGAGGAAAGTTGCTGTTGGAAAAATACATGAAAACTTTTAGTTTAATTGACTAATAACTTTGAAAATGAATTTTTTAGCAATCCAGCTGGATTGCTATATATGGATACTAGTATTAAGATATTAAAGAAAATGAAATGAAATTAGCTACCAATTTTATAGGGCTTCCGTTACAGAAAAATAAACTGAAGAACTACAAGGGAATAATTATGTAGTTTGTAGTTTATCTACCACAATGCTTGTTTCTGGCAGATTTGCTCCTGGAGCACGCAATCATGTATGAGACATCATATGATATGGAACAACGTTACAGGTTTAGGGAGTTAGCACCCAAAAGATCTTAGGAATCTGAACTTAATTCATCTTGATAATTGTTTTGTTCAGCTTTCTATGAAGTCAGATTTGTAGTGGGTATCTAAAGTTCATTTTTACTGATCTTTAATGGAGTTCAGGGCTTTCTCAAACCTTGTTAAGTTTGATTGGTTTGCATAATAACTAAATTAGTCCTAACCATTGTTTTGGTACATCGTCTTTATGCTTAACATGTGCAATGGATATTTTAATTAAAATTATCAGTTTTTTGTAAGCTTGAGTTTTAAAAGCAAAAAATCATCATGAACGATGAATAACTCCACATCAAAATTCTAGGTTTCGATCGGATGTTGCATAACCAGGGAAAAAATTTAACCCTTTATAGAAAGCGAAAAGGAAAAAAAAAAAAATCATGAAATTTTCTTTAAAAGATAATTATGAGAAAACATCAATCACGTCTTATTGACATAAGCGCATGCACCGATTGTTATCTTACAGATGTAATTTAAATATCGACTAGAAAGTAGATTCGGATTTGGATCAATTGAATCAGACATATACTCAGACTACAATTATCTTGTCTCCGCGATTAAAACGCGTCCACGTTTTCATTCATATATCTCGCGATTCCTTTTATAAAAAAAAAAAAAAAAGAAATCATGCATGGCACGTACGAATTGTACATCTTCATTTTTTTCTCTTTCTTTTCTTTCCGGATTGGCATTTTTCTTTTTAATAACGAAGAAAAGGAAAAAAAAAAAATTCTTCGTAGGTTGCAAACGGCATTCTAAAAGTATATGTGGCTACTTGTCGTGTACTGTTACAGTTTGAATGAAACCAGCTGCATACAAAAATGGACATAGGTGCAGCAGTCGAAGGCCGTTCACTGACTCAACTATCCTGTTTGAGGTTAAAAAGGACATTTTAAAAAAGATTTCGCCAAACGAGTTGGTTAGTACAGTACATTAAAATATTAAACCTGTCATCGCGGATGATTTCGATGCAGGTTTTTTTTTTTTTTTTTTTTTTCTCTCAAAATGTGATCATAAAAATCGATAAGTTTTGGAAAGGGAAAGTCGAAGAACATGATCGAAATATTAAGCAGGGATTTTTTTTTTTTTTTATCCCCTGACATAAGCTACACAAAAAACATGGAAGCAGACGTGAAATAACTCGAAAACGTTTCTTGGGGCCTCGCTTTTGGGTACTTATTGAAAAATAAAAAATATTGGTATGATAACGAAACAGCGATAACGTTAAGAGCTTCTAAGCTGAATTACGTTCCCGACTATTTTTTCTAAAAAAATAAATTTCTAATCTATTTTTCTGAAAATTTTGGTTCCTAAAATTTTTTTCCTAACCCTTTTTTCCCCCTAATTTTCAATTTTCCTAAAACTTTTTTGATTCCTAAAAAATAAAATTTCCTAAAATGAATATTTTTCGTAATTTTTTAAATCTCTAAAATTTTTGTAGTCATTTACTAGGCAAAGCTGCGAATTTCGGTTTTTCTAGGCCTAATAAATTACTACAAAAATTTTAGAGGTTCAAAAGATGGATTCGCTAATGCCACGTCGGCAAGGACGGATGTTTATATTTTTCTCTCAGAAATTTAAATTAAATTTGATTTAATAGTAAGAGTTATGGATGAACGGATGGACGAGGATGAGCCTCCCGATGGGGGAGGACTCCACAGAACAGCATCTACAGCTTTACCTGATGACGAACGTCGTAATAAAATATCCAAAAATGCACAGCAGAACACAGGGGAATCACATGTTCAAAGCCAAGTACAAAACACATCAATTAACCTCTATTCGATGAACTCACTAGGTCCCTTTACGGTTTATTTATCTGGAAGAGGCGAACATCCAATCGGAAATTTACGAAATTCTACAAAAATTGGAAAATTCATACAAGAAAATAAAATTAAGGGTATCAAGCTAATTCGTCCAATAGGAAAAAACAACATAGAACTAACAATGAATACATATGAAGAAGCCAATCACTTGGTAAATAACAATCCATTTATAACACTAAAATGTTTTTGTTATATTCCAGGATATAAAGTCCAAAAGCAAGGATATATCACGGGGGTAGACATCTCCATATCTGAAGAAGAAATCATAATGAACTCTGAAACCTCAAATGACTCCAAAATAATAAAGGCAGAGAGAGTAATCTTCTCCACTTGAACACAGAAACTGGACTCTGGGAAAAGAAACCATCTGAAAAAATAATTGTAACGTTTGAAGGTTCCAAACTACCTGATCACTTATACTTATATTATGTTCGGTTTCAAGTTAGACTACACGTAGGCAGAATTATTCAATGTAAAAAATGTTTTCTGTTTAATCACACAGCAAAAAATTGCAAAGGAAAGTCCATATGTGCCAAATGCACATCAACAGAACATTTGGAGGACAGCTGTGAACTAACTCCTGACAAATGGTTATGTAGGAACTGTAAGGGAAACCACACCTCCCGTAATCCAAACTGCCCCATGAGAGCGAGATTCTCAAATATTAGAAGATTAGCTATTGGAAACAATATAAGTTATAAGGATGCATCAAAAATTGTAAGCCAACCTTCCTACGCCAACGCAATCACTACCAATAATAGGTATGAACCATTAACAGTAAATACATGTGGAAATGATTCAGGAATCTATTCCTTCTCGTACAATAAAAATGATTTTCCTCGATTAAGATCATCCGACTCTAACCGTCCAATTTCCAAACAAGCGACGACATCATCCTCGCCAAGATCACCTATTCTACGATCTCCACCTCATCGAAACATTCCATCCAACCATCCAAATCATTTGGAACCACCGCGTGATTTACTCATAACAACGTCCTTAAATAATTCACTTTGGAAGAAAACACCAGGAGGAGCACTAGCCACTCAAAATGCCAGGCAAAAGACAAATACGGATGTGCAAGATCCAAACCAAAAAGTTGTGGAAGAAGCTTTACCGCCATCACTTATTAAGCAACTCCAGGAGGACATGCAACAATACTTGTCCAAAAATTTAGAAAAACTCGTCAGAGAAATTATTACCAAAACAATCCATCAAGATCAGTATGGCTCGGAGGAGGAATATTAACCTAAACAACGAAGCAAATAACCTTAAAATCATCCAATGGAATGCCCAGTCTGCAGTTGCACATAAAAGCGACCTGCTCATGATAATTCAAACCTACCAACCGGATATCATTGCCATATCTGAAACATGGTTCAGAAAACACAACTTCACTGTTCCAGATTTTAATGTGGTCAGGAAAGACAGATACGACGGAAAAGGAGGCGTCGCGATCCTCATTCACAAAACCATATATTTTACAAAAAGGCACTCACAATTCCAACATGATGAAGTCGAAGAAATCACGGTCACAGTTCGATACAATAACACCGAAACCATACAAATATGTTCAATTTACAATCCGGGCCACGTCGTCATACGCACGGAGGAATGGTCCCAACTTTTCTCACACCTAGATAGTACAACCCCTCGAATAATCATAGGAGATTTTAATGCTCATAATAAAGTCTGGGGCTCAGAATACACAAATCCAATGGGACGTAACCTCTTGGACTCAATAGACGATAACTTGCTAGTCCTGTTAAATGACAAATCTCCAACCAGGATATCTCGTCCGAATCAGAGACGTAGTTGTGTTGATCTAACTATAGTCGACCCGAAAACCGCTTGTTCATGCTCGTGGCAAGTTATTAAAAATCCATATGGAAGCGACCATTATCCAATTCTTACCACATTTCAGTATCGTTATTCAGCGGAGGCTCTCGAAAATACCCAACCCATGACTGGATTTTACTACAGGAAAGCGAATTGGTCACAATTTTCAACGGAAATGGATAACGAAATCTCCTGCATGATCTCAAAATCTAGTTATGACAGCTTGACTAAATGCATCCATAATGCAATGATCAAGACCATTCCGCAACGAAGGACTTCAAAATCAAATAAGAAAATTATCAAACGAAAACCGACGCCATGGTGGGATAACGAATGTCAACAACGGGTAACAACAAGAACCGAATTATATGAGCTTTACCAGGAATCAAATTCCTTGGATGATTGGTTAGCGTATGCTAAGGAAAAAGCACTTACTGAAAAAACCCTGAAACGGAAAAAGACAGAAGGATGGAAAGAATACACGCAGAAAATTCATCCAGAGACTCCTCTCAAAGATATATATACCCAGATCAAACGATTCCTAGCTACCCAACGTAATGATAGCCCAACTTTCCAATACCCTCCCCAAGAAATCATTGAACCACTGCTCAATAAACTTACTCCTATCACTGTCAACCCTAAAGTAATTACTCCAAATGATTTTCGACCGTATCCAGAGGAAATTCAGAGTATCCTTGATCCATTCACTCCTACCGAACTCGATTTAGCCATCAAAGATCTTTCTCTCTCAGCCCCTGGCATAGATCACATCTCCAACGAAGTCATCAAACACCTGACTATAGAACAACGGAAAATATTACTTCAAGTCTACAACCAAATCTGGGAAACAGGAGATACTCCACCAACATGGGACGAAACGATAGTTTTACCAATTCTTAAACCTCGGAAAAATCCAGACGACTTTAACTCTTATCGCCCTATAGCCAAAACCGTCAATCTTTGCAAACTGTTCGAACATCTTCTTAAAAATAGACTTGAATGGTGGGTGGAAAAAAATGATATACTTCCGTCATTTCAATTTGGATTTCGGGCAGGCCGCAGTACGATGGACGGTCTAATCATTTTTATCTCCGACATACAAATCGCGCTCGTCCAAGAGCAAATAGTAATCGCCACGTTTTTTGACATTAAAGCAGCTTTTGACTCTATCCCTATCAACTCTTTACTTCAACACCTTGCTGAACTCCAAATTCCTCCACGGATTATAAAAATAATATATAATCTTCTCTCGGATCGATCGATATACATACAATACAAAGACCAGTTAGTAGGACCCCGCTTGGCAAATCTCGGCGTCGCACAAGGATCTGTCTTATCTCCATTATTATTTGCCTTATATACTTCGGACATCGGAGACCATATCACAAATAGAGCGAAAATTCTCCAATATGCAGATGACTTTATGTCATACGTCATAGAATTAAACGTCCTTCTTGGGCAACAAGTCATGACCCTTGCGAATGATGACATGCAAGAATATATGGATCATAAAACTTTATGTTTGGCTTTAGAAAAATGTGAAGCTATGATTTTCACCCGCAGTCGAATTATACCAGACGACTTCAAAATACTTCTTGGGGACACTATAATTCCAATAGTGTCACAAAAGCTACACTTAGGACTCATTATCGACAAAAAACTAACATGGAAGAGTCATATCAAATATGTCCAAGCCAAGGTCGAAAAACGGCTCAATGTTCTTCGAATGATGTCAGGCACATGGTGGGGAGGCCACCCAAAATCGCTTCTAACACTTTATAGAACTATGATTCGACCTCAACTGGATTATTGCTGCATCATATATCACACTGCATCAAACACCACTTTAGAGATCTTGAACAAATTACAATATCGAGCGATTAGAATATGTATGGGATATATGAAATCTTCCCCCATAGACGCCATGCTAATAGAAGCTGATGAAACACCGTTAACTCTCCGCCGGCAAGAATTAACCGATAAATACCTTCTCCGCATTTACTCAAATTCGGCACATCCTGTAAATAACACCGTACGACAATTAGATACAGCACTAAAAAATAAATACTGGCCTCTCCGGAAAAAACCAGCAATTCTAGACAGCTACATCAAACAGCAAAACATCTTAAAAAATATATGGAGAGATCATCTTCCACTTAAATACTCCATTAGCATAGAACAAATAAAATGGAGCCATCCCATTCTCGCAGACATTGAATCCTTTAAAGAATTGCAAAACAATCCAAACCTCAAGTCTGATGAAATAGAAACTGTCTTTCAACAAATAATCCAAGAAAAATGGCCAAACCACTGCCAAATCTTCACAGATGGATCAAAAACAACCAACTCTTCCAATCAAACCTCATCGGGAGCAGCTATTTACATTCCCACAGAAGATTACAATAAATGCATCAAAATGCCAAACGAAGCGACCGTATTCACAGCTGAACTTACCGCTATAATGCAAGCCATTAACCATGCACAAACCAGAACCTCTCCCACTTTGATCCTCACTGATTCTCTCAGCTCTGTTATAGCAATATCTACACCACATAAACATCCCACAAACATCCTAGTATCATCTATTCAGAAGCTCCTTCTATCACCACAGAATCTCACCCAAATCGAGTTAGCTTGGATCCCTTCACATCAAGGAATAATTGGAAATGAAAAAGTCGACCAATTAGCCAAGTCTGCAGCCGTACTCAATTCAGCGTCAAACGTAAAAATTCCATACAAGGATTATTTCAAACCAATCAACTCATCATACAGACAAATTTGGAACGAATCATGGAAAACTAAAGTATTAACTCAAAGCACCAATCTAGCGAAAGTGAAAACTACTACTCAAAAACCTTGGTTTGAAGACATTGCGTCTTCCCTTCACAGACAGGGAATTGTAACGATAAATCGACTACGGATAGGACACAATTCATTAAACGCTCACCTGTACCGCATTAAAGTCACACAGTCACCGCTTTGCAATTGTTGGAAAAAGGAACCTCAAACGGCAGACCACATCTTGTTTAGCTGCCCAAGAATCAATTCACAAATCCGGAAAAAATTATTACATCAACTATCAAATCACGGAATAGGAACCAATGTGAATCAAATTTTATCTAAAAACATACCGGAGATTAATCAAACAATAATACAACTTATACGCGCCAATAATTTAAAAGTATAATTCAAAGGGGACTTGGCAACAATGGCAAGTGGTTTACGCCAGCCAATGAAAGGGGGGGAGAAAAGAAGAAGAAGAAGGTTCAAAAGATTAGGAAAAATATCCACTTTAGGAAATTTTATTTTTGGAATCAAAAAAATTTAGGAAAATTAAAAATTAGGAAAATAAATAAATAAATAAGTAAAAAAATAAGTAAATAAATAAATAAATAAATAAATAAATAATATAAAAATTTTAGGAACCAAAATTATTAGAAAAAATGGATTCGGAATTTATTCTTTTAGGAAAAATGGATTGAAAAAATGGTGGGGAGTCACTGAGTTACGATTTTATAAATATTTACTGTTTAGGGTCAGTAGAAGTGGTCATGGGTCCGAAGTCGATGCTAGCCTGGAATTGATTTTTTTATCTTTTTCATGGATTTTTTAAAATTAGGAAAACAAGAATTTAGAGGCAAAAAAAGTCAAAATTGATGGTTGTGCGCAAGAAAATTTCGGATATTTGGATATTTTGTTATATTTTTTATATTGGATCTTTTGTTATTTTGGATATTTCGGCGCCGATGCCGGCGTCGTCTCCAACCAATTTTTACCTGCTTTGGACCTCTGGAAGTGGTAGAATCCTAAAATGGGGCCATTCGAATACTACGTCAGTATGTTACGGGAAGGGGGCCCAAATCGATGGTTCCCCATAAGCTAAATATGGCTGAAGGGGAAGGGGATAAAGGGATGAAAAATGTTCAAAATTATGCTGACGTAATATTTAAAAGACCCTTATTAGAAGCGTCCATATATGTATTACGAAACGCAAAATAGAACACTTTTTTTACCCCCCTCCATCCGAAAGGACAGTAACGCAAGACATGACACCTTAAATATTACGTAACACTTGTCTTGACCCCACAGTTTGCTTGAAGCAAATATTTATGGGCTGAAAATGGATATCAAATCTGACCTTACCACTTCATTAGGGATCATATAGAGGCCCAAAAACGATTGCAACCAAAATCGGATCTGATCGTCCTAGCGAGATATCACCCCATAAAGATGCTGCGCGGCAACAGTATGTTTAACCCATAAGTAATAGGGTAATTAAAAAAGAGAAAGTGTCTCCGATTTTGTTCTTCACCAAAAAAACGGGTTCATTTAAGTGTAAAAAAGGCAAGAAAAATTTAGAAACATTTTTTCAACGATTTCGGGGTGAATCAAAGCAGAAAAAGGGCCTAAGCCACAATTTTTTTCTTAGCATTTACTGAAACGAAACTTTGATGCATTTTCCCGTAATTTAATTTTACAAAAATGGACTTTATAAGTGTTTTTGACGTTGGAGAAGACGAATTTCACCATCCAGATTTTCTCTGACAAACGCCTGAGTCACTGTGAACGCTTTTTTAGCGCTTAAACCCGATTTTTCAAGCTCAATTTTAATTAATTTCCCAATTAGGAGCCCTAAAATTTTTTTTTTGTTGTCGACGCTGCTTACACTAACAGGAAAAAGCTCGAGGAACACGAATTTCACTATCCCGATTTTCCCCGATCAACGCCTGAGTCCCGGTTAGCGCTTTTTTCGTGCCTTTAGTACATTAGGTGTTCTAATAGCGCTGTAGGCCGATCAGAAGTTGATTCGGGAAAATTGGGATAGTGAAATTCGTGTTCCTCGAGCTTTTTCCTGTTAGTGTAAGCAGCGTCGACAACAAAAAAAAAATTTTAGGGCTCCTAATTGGGAAATTAATTAAAATTGAGCTTGAAAAATCGGGTTTAAGCGCTAAAAAAGCGTTCACAGTGACTCAGGCGTTTGTCAGAGAAAATCTGGATGGTGAAATTCGTCTTCTCCAACGTCAAAAACACTTATAAAGTCCATTTTTGTAAAATTAAATTACGGGAAAATGCATCAAAGTTTCGTTTCAGTAAATGCTAAGAAAAAAATTGTGGCTTAGGCCCTTTTTCTGCTTTGATTCACCCCGAAATCGTTGAAAAAATGTTTCTAAATTTTTCTTGCCTTTTTTACACTTAAATGAACCCGTTTTTTTGGTGAAGAACAAAATCGGAGACACTTTCTCTTTTTTAATTACCCTATTACTTATGGGTTAAACATACTGTTGCCGCGCAGCATCTTTATGGGGTGATATCTCGCTAGGACGATCAGATCCGATTTTGGTTGCAATCGTTTTTGGGCCTCTATATGATCCCTAATGAAGTGGTAAGGTCAGATTTGATATCCATTTTCAGCCCATAAATATTTGCTTCAAGCAAACTGTGACCCCTTCCCTTTTTTTTTGTCGAATTTGAAAAATCTACGATGGTTACTACTGCATACTTTGTCTCGTGGGTCCGAAAATGGCTTTAAAAATATCCTTAAATTAAAAATTCTTTTATACCAAATTACTGGAAAAAAAAACAACTAATAAATAAAAGCCATCATTAAGCATATGAAAAATAATCATGGATGAAATTTGAGGACTAACTAATATCGGTGTTGTAAAGTCTGATTTCTTAAAAACCAGGCTGTCAGCGTCTAGATAGCGCCAAAAATTAAGAATGTTTTGAGAAATGAATGCAGGCATTGTTGTTTTTTTTTTTTTTTTTTTTTTGAATGCTTACGCTCTAATTATCCGGTTAGGGAGTATTAAGTTAAACTTCATTCAGTTTGTCGTATGCGGTTCTCTTTAGAAAAAGGAAGTGTTTTGAACAAGCTCTGTCTTGCAACAAAACCGAAATGTTTCCCAGCAATGCGAAAATTCTTCGCAACAACGGACATGTTGTTTCTTGACAAGATATTTTTATCGTTTTCGCAGGATTTTTAAGAAAATATGTTTTTACAAAGCATTTTCTTAGGTATTTTTATTTTTGTGATTGACAGTCAGTTTTCTGGTTTCATGATTCACTCTTTCTCTGCATCTTTATTGTATGTGTCTTTATCTGTGTTTTTCTCTGGGATTCCCTACCATTTTTTCTAAAAATTCTGGTTCCTAAAATTGTTTTCCTAAATATTTTTTTTTTTCTAATTATTAATTTTCCTAAAATATTTTGATTCCTAAAATAAAATTTCTTAAAATCGCTGAAGTAGAATTTCCTAAAATTCCTAAAATTAAATTTCCTAAAATCCTTTTAGGAATTTAAAAAGTTAAGAGAAATATTCATTTTAGGAAACTTTATTTTAGGAATCAAAAAATTTTAGGAAAATTGAAAATTAGGAAAAAAATTTTAGGAACCAATATTTTTAGGAAAAATGGATTAGGAATTTAGTTTTGTTAGGAAAAATGGTCAAGAACGCTTTTCTGGACAAGTATTTTTTTTTCTCTCACTCTTTCTTTTTCAATGTCTTCCGCTCTTTCTCAATGCTTACCTCCTTTCTGCCCAAATATTTTTTTCAAAGTCCACATTTCACGATATCGGACGGTTCAAACGCTGCTTAAGGGTTTCCTGTAAACGTTAACGACAACTCAACACACTAATTATTTCTATTTAAGTTACGTTTTAAAGAGTCATGAACATTATTTTTTTCATTTCGACTCGCCTTAAGGGGACAAAATGTACATTTCCGTCAAATAGAACATTTCATTTCATTTTTTTTTTTTTTTTTTTGTGAACAATTCTCAGTCATCATCACCTGCAAAATATTCAAGACATTAATCGAGACAAAAACTCAAAAGAAAGTAACTTAAGAGACGAAAAAAAAAAAAAAAAAAAAAAAAAAAAAAAGACGATCTAATTACCTAACCGTAGATTGTCAACAAGAGGAGAAACTGAAAAGACTGCATTTTGTGTTAATGATCTCAGGTATTGACCTTTTAACTGTCCACGTAATTTCCACCACTTTTTCGTACTTTTCCTTCCCCATTTTTTTATATTATTAATTATTAGCATTTTATTTTCTTTTTGTAAAA
This sequence comes from Liposcelis bostrychophila, assembly GCA_037577465.1. NCBI lineage: Eukaryota > Metazoa > Arthropoda > Insecta > Psocodea > Liposcelididae > Liposcelis > Liposcelis bostrychophila. The sequence continues at coordinate 13,794,391 of CM075211.1, read as the reverse complement.
AAAATGAAAAGTATTGAGACCTATTGCCACGAAGCATGATCCATGACATTTTCAACGCTCTAGTTCTACGAATCGAAAGCACGATTTTCAGCCGGTGATTTAATTCCTAAAAGGCAAAACAAAAAAAAAAAAAGTAAAGTCTTGGCAAATTGCATTTTAAAGACCTTGGTAGGTGCAACTTTCTCGAACTAATTTTGGTCAAGAGCCGATCGATGGAAAAGCAAACAAAAATTCCGACGGGTTTGGATTGTTTGATCCTTTACTTATTGGGCAAGAGAATATGCTAACGAACACACTTCAAGTGTTTGTAGAATGCCATCTCTAGGTCAGGAATTTATCTCTGAATTTTTTTTTTTTTTTTCTTTTACTAAAAATCTTGCTGAAAATTTTTTTTTTCTTTCCGCATTTTCTTCGTTTAGCGGTGATAGATCACGATGCTATGTGGGCACGCGACTTTCCATGGTTTTAGCTTTCATGTTAGCATAAAAATCACCCCGGTACAAAATGATTCCAAAGTGTTGTCACGACTTTTCGACAGTTGGAATTTTCTCCGTTTTATTCTTCCCATGATTCCTTTTTTTTTTTATAAATAATACTTTGTGAAAGTTGACATCACCAATTTAGTCATGCCTTTTTAGAACGAAGCGCCAAGCGCACAAAACGCATAGAAGCATACTTAAAGAGTACGCATCTGTCGTACCAGCAGATAAATCGTACATTTTACAGAAAAACGACGGCAAATCTAAAAAAATAAAAATTAAGAAACTTTTGAAATTTTTTTCTGAAGATTGTTAGTTTTTCTCTTTTTTAGATTTTCCTTCGTTTTTCAGTAAAAAAAAAAAAAAAAAAAAAAAAGGTTCATGTTCGTGGCAGCAGATAAATTATGTATATATATATTTTTTTTTTTTTAACTGAAAAACGAAAACAAATCTTGTAAAAAGAAAAATTAAGCAAGCTTCAAAAGAGATAAAAATTCTTCTCTTGCTAATTGTTCCATATTAACTTTGGATATAACGTTAACCATATCTTTCACTTTCATAATCTTCCTGTCGAACATAGGCACAGTCATCCTCTTACCATACCCAATTTTATGAAATGTCTCTCCATCTTTCCACATTTTCGTGTACTTAGCTATTTGAAGAGGAGTCAATCCTGCGTTGTTTAAAAGAAAAATGTAAGCAGACCTCATTGCTTCATGAGATCCTACAAGTATTTCTAAATCTAACATTTTTCTAATGACAGATTGCCAACCAAACTTTATTTGATCCTTGAGTCATATCAAAAGGATTTAATTTCCTGTATTCATCAACCGCGTTGAAAAATTCTTCTGGTGATTTATATTGCTTGACAGACAGGGTGCTGCGTAAATGATTCTTGGGATTGTAACCAGGAAGTCCGAGCACGTATTGAGCAAGCCAGAGGAACTTTCCTCAAAATAAGGAACCTGTTGTGCAATCGCAACTTGAGTCTCCAAACAAGGGTCCGTATCGTCCGATGTTACGTTTTTCCCGTGCTCTTATATGGACACGAGGGATGGACTTTAACTAGGGCGTTGGAAAAGAAGTTGGAGGCTTTTGAGATTTGGGTATACCGTCGAATGCTTAAAATTTCGTGGACTGACAGGGTGAGAAATATTGACGTCTTGGCTCGTATGGGAAAGGAGTTGGAAGTGCTGTACGAGATCAAGCGTCGGAAGCTCGATTATTTCGGCCACGTGATTCGAAATGAAAAGTACCGCCTCCTTCAGCTTGTGATGGAGGGAAAAGTCGAGGGTAAGCGCAAGCAAGGCCGTAGGAAAACCTCATGGCTTAGGAATCTCAGAGACTGGTTTGGTGTTGATTCCTTGAGTCTTTTTAGAGCGGCGGTCTCAAAAGTAAAAATCTGCCAGATGATAGCCAATCTTCGTCGCGGAGACGGCACTTGAAAGAAGAAGAAGAAGAAGCAAGCTTCAGGGAAAAATTTCGAGGATTTCTTAATTTTTAATTTTTTTTAGATTTGTCTTCGGGTTTTCCGTAAAAAGAACAATACGTTTTATCTGCTGCCACGACTGATGCGTACACTGTAAAAAATTTTGTGTAATTTTAAAATCAAAAACGGTCCACACATTTTTATTTGTAAATAATAACACAATAACAAATATTGCCTAGCAACATGTGTCAAAATTAACATAAATGTGTGTCAAAATTAACATAAAAAAAGTAACAAACAAAGTGTGTGGACCGAGTTTGTTGAAAATACACTAAATTTTTTACAGTGTACTCTTAACGTGGTATACGGGGTGTCCGAATATATATAAATATAATGTATACTATATAAGGGATGTTGGAATCGGTATAGCGAAAGATCGTGTCAATAGTAGCTTGTCGTGGGGGGCTGTACAAGTATTACGTAAGCATGATTTTGGTGATTTTGACCCCCTCGCCCCCCTAATAAGCAAAAATAGGCTTCCTCTTATGGAGGTTTAACATTGGCGTTAGCATCTGAAGGACCCCCCCCCCTAAGGTGCTTACGTAATACTTGTACAGCCCCTGGTACTTGACATGCGATTTTTTTTTTTTTTTTTTTTTTTTTTTGAAGCGCATTACCCACTTGAGACGCATATTTCGATATTTCCGAAGAAACGGTTTGGATGTATGTATCTTCGTGGATTTCGGAAACACTTGCCACTTCGTCTAAAATTTGATGCTCCTCCTGAGGTGCTACGAAGTCCATAAAATCATTAGCAATTGCATTCAACTGCGACTTTGCTATTTCTTCTGCTTCCACGACTTGGCTTCCATCATTTGTACCATCCTCTGGTTCAGATCGCCTTTTTTTATTCTTTTCGTAATATTTCCTATTAGCCTCTTGCCGTTTCCTCTTTCTTTCCTCCATCAAACTTTCCATTGTTCCTTTTTGCTTGTAGTAAAAATCATTTGAAATCTGAATAATTTCAACCCAAATGCATTTATGACATGGTAAAATATTTAAAAGTGAAAAATAAAATATTTTGCCAGACGACTTTAAAAATTTCACTCACTTAGATGTAATTTCAATAACATATACCATAAATATTTATAATCTCTCATTTCATCGTTCCATCAGCAGGTCTTTCCACAATTCTTCAGCAACGCATAGTAGATACAAATGCACTTAATGTGGATTTGACTCCAATGACGTGCAAAATAAATTTTAATTTCGTCTTAATTCCGTTTAATTTTGAAATCAACATCGCCATATTTGTTTATTGTCGATTTGAAATGATCCAAAGTTTTTTTAATCAAAAAAGCTTGAAGCTTTTTTTTTTTTTTTTTTTTTTTTTTTTTTTTTTGCATCACATAAGTATGGCTCAAATGACTGCGACTTTTAAAATACTGCTGGATGATTTTAAATTCGATGTTACTACAACCTTCTTTTCCATGGCCATATCGCCCAAAAAGAAAATTTCAAAATAGAATGAAACTTAACAATTTCAAATTTTCTCAAAATTCTTCAAAATTTGAAACTAAATAGTTTCAGAACTAGAAAAATTTTGAGAGGATTTGAAAATTTTGAGGTCGAAAATCAAAAATTTTGGATTTTCAAAATGCCTGATGGCACAATCGCTGCGTTTTATATTTTGTAAAAAATTTTTTCTTTTTAAAATTTTTTTAAAATGGCGTCTGGAGGTTTCGCAAGAGGGCCAAAGTTTTGGAAAACTCCATAAGGGATGAAAATTCGACTTTTGGATTTTTGTGAAAAAAGTATCGTTCCCTATCGGATTTTTAAGCAGATTTTAAAAATGAAATCGATTTGCGTCTAACAATTTTTTTTCTTGAGATATTGTAAAAAATGTGATAAAAATATTGAAACTGCAGATTTTTGCAATTTTTATGCCGTATTCTGCCTGTATCCCAAGAGCAAAAGCAGACGCAAACCTATTTCATTTTTGAAATCTGCGTTAAAAATCCGATAGGAAACGATACTTTTTTCACAAAAATCCAAAAGTCGAATTTTCATCCGTTATGGAGTTTTCCAAAACTTGACCCTCTTGCGAAACCTAAAGACTCAATTTTAAAAAAATTTCAAAAAGGAAAAAAAATTTTACAAATGATAAAACGCAGCGATTGCGCTATCAGGCATTTTGAAAATCCAAAATTTTTGATTTTCGACTCATCCTAACGCCTTGCATTCCTGTTTGCAAGCCATCAGTCTTAGAATCTGATAAATTGATCCTTTATTTCATCCCGCTCTCTCAATTTGGCCACTAACGAAAAGGTTTCATAAACAGAATCTCTTCGTTGCACACCAAAATCAACCCTAAAAGGAGCTTTTTCCATAGCGTTTAAAAAATCGAACTAAAATAATAGTAATGATCTTCTACCCAGAAATCGAACGAAATTATTTGAAATACATCCTGAGTGCATGTATTTCTTCGTCCCCTGCTATGAAGTCCTTCCTAATGCGATTTGCCCCCTTCTATTCCCTACTCAACTTCTCCATTTCCTTCCTTCCCATTTTTTTTTTTCGCAATTTCGTGACATATGCCTAAAAAAACGATACATAGTACTTAATTTTTTTTCCTATTTCTTATTATGATTAGGCACTTTAAAAGCATATTTTCACCGAAAACGTTTTCTTATTTATTTCTCCTCATAAAATAACATTACCTCGCCGTTATCAAAATAAACTTCAACTCTTTTTTATTCCACATTATTTTTTCTACTTTATATCAATATGATTATAGCTTTTTACTGGAAAGAATAATTTCCTTTTATTGTAAATCTTACTCAGCAATTACCTCAAGTATTGTTGCATAAGTAACGAAAAAAAAAGAGAGAAAAATATATCAAATTATCTGTCTGGGGCACACCCCACTCAGACGAGATCTTTACATTCTTTTTTTTTTTCTCTAACACATGCCGAAAAACTAAAAAACAATGCAAAAAACCTGGCTATTTGATATTTTTCTCTCAAATAACGATATCATCTTGGTCACGATCTTGACCATTTCTGGTCTCGCGCTCGGTATTAAATAAAAAATAAAATAAAAAAATGAAATCGTAATATTGCAGGAAGCCTGTCGGTCAATTCAACTCCAATTCAAGTACATTTTTACAGTAAAGGAAAAAAAAATCAAATAAAATGCAAATGTTTCCTATATCCGCCCGAAAAAAAAGATCGTTATGCAACGTATCAATTGTTCGATATGAGGATTTTTTTTTATATCACGATTGATAAAAATAAAAGAACAGCCGCTTTTTATTTTTAAAATAAAGAAAGAGAATGAAAAAAAAAAATGTTCTCGCAGCACTTAACGTTACAGGAAACAATAACATGAATGTGTCACACGTTGGATGATAAGGGCCCCCCCTGTTGAACTATTTGACTGATGCCGGAAAGGAACAGAACAGAAAAAAGAGAAAAAGAAATAAGGAGTATTACTCAGCGAATTAACCAGAGATCTACATGCGAGTTTTTAAAAAAAAAATTATATCATCTATTCAGTGTTGCGGTGTTTCATGGATGAAATGTTTTTATAGATTCTAACAGGGAATTAAAAAAAAAAAAAAAACATTAAGAATGAAAAGAATTTTTTTTATAAAGGCCATTCTGCCCTGAAAAGGGGAATCGACCTATCGCACACTTTTGTTGTTTCGAGAAATCGGTGATTTTTAAATTTATTATCAAAACAAACAAAAAGAACATTTTTTTGGTTAAAGTTGGTATCGACAACTTGATTTCATTTTTTATTTTAAATTTGAATTCTTAAAAATTTAGAACTATTTTTTTATTTTTTTATTATTTTTTTTTCTTTCATTTTCATCGTTTAAAAATTAAAAATTTGACTTAAAATTATGTATTGCCTTCTTGTCGTTAAGATAAACACGTGAAAAAAAACGAACCAATTTCAGTTTTCTCAGATTAAAAAATAACTCTGCGCGCCAATTTCTAAAAAGAAGTTTTGAAAGCAGAAGAAAACATTTTGGCCAACTCACTTAAAAAAATAACAAAATTTGATCGTTTACTCAATTTTTTTTAAAACCGAAAAAATATGCACGGAAATGATTTTTTTCAGCTGATAAGAGGTAATAACCAGAAACACCATCATCTCAGAAATCGTTTGGTATGAATATCTCGATTTTTTCCAAAATGTGCGATAGGTCGATTCCCCTTTTCAGGGCAGCATTTTGCGCATGATGTGTAGTCATGATTCTGAAAAAAAAAAAAAAAAAAAAAAAAAAAAAAATCGCGCCTTTTGTGGAGTTGAAAAATCGAAGATGAAAAGTTCAATTAGCGAGAATGATGATCGAATTGGATTGTGTATATTTTATCGTGAAATGATTGGCGTATTGAATTTGCGCAAATTCAAATATCAGATGTACATGTACAATTTCTTTCAAATTAATTTCATCTGATATTAGCTCACCTATACGGTGTAACAATAATTTTTTTTTTTTTTTTTTTTTTTAATGGAGAAAAAAAAACTGTTGCGAAATTTAACAGATAATAAGGGTTTTTGCCCATGCTTTTTTCTGTATAACAGGTCATAATGTCATAAAGTCAATGGTGAGTTTATTCTATATATTTGGGTATTGCGCAACTTCGGTTGTATCGGCTTCTGGGAAATTCCAATCGGGGTAAATTTTCCCGTGAAACCCCGTAGTATGTATCTTTTCGGTCGAGTAATGCTCCTGAAAGGCTATTATGTAGCAGTGACAAAAACCACAGCATAACTTTGAAAGTCCTAAGTTAATAGGCTCTTTTAAATATTTTTCTTGTTTCAACAAGTATAACATTTTTAATTCCGCTTTTGGAAATATATAAAAATATATAAAATAACTCTTCTTTTGGAAATTTTGGATTTCAAATCGCTCACCCCCAAAAACGGTTCCCCTTGGTGCTCTCCAAAATAATGACACCGTCAGCTATTTTGGATCAGTCATTTTGAATTTTTAAAAAAATGGTTGAAATTGAAATTGTTGAGTGTTCGAATCAGCAGTTTTTAAAAATCCTTAAATAAAAAAATTCGTTTGGGAATTGTGGAAATCTCCTCTTGGCGTTAGCCATTTTGGATCAGCCATCTTGATTTAAAAAAAAAATGTTATCATATTCGAAGCAGCAACTTTAAAAACCCCCAAATATATAATTTTAAACCAATATTTGGTAATAAGAAATTTTGTCCAGCTGAATGACAGATTTGAACCACTGTACTGATAAACCCGATTTTTTTTAAAATTTTTTACTCGACGGGAAAGCTTGGCGACTTGAGTTGAAAGTTCCAAAAATTGCCCTAAGAGGAAAAAAAAATCAACAAATTTTTTTTCCCCCAAAAAAATGTGGTTTTGTATCGGAAATGTTTCGTAGATCACGAATCTCAAGCCCTTTACTTATACCCAGTCCGTTTTTTCAACTAAAAGCCAAAATACGGCAAAAAAAACTTGTTAAAGTGACAAAACATAGCAAGTCCTCAGTTTCATTCGTATTTTTGTCTCTAGCTCCAAAACTGAACCAGATATAAAAAAAGGACTTAAGATTCGTAATCTAAGGAAAATCTCCGATAAGAAAGCACATTTTTTTTCTAGAAAAAAAATATTAAGTCCATTTTTTTTTCTTATGGCAATTTTCGGAATTTAAAGCTCAAGTCACCTCGCTTTCCTGTCGAGTGAAAAATTTTGAAAAAATTCGGGGTTATCATTATACCAAGGAGAACCATTTTTGGGGGTAAGCGATTTGAAATTCGAAAATTGCCAAAATAAGCGACACCTTAATATACGGTAAGCACTAGTAGCCTGTAATGATAGTAGCCTGTTTCAGTAGCCTGTCAGATGGTATGGTTACCCTTATCTGTGAGGGACGCGCCACGAGAAGATTTTTATTTATTTATTTTTTTTAATGATGATGAACCACTTCAGCACACACATCATCATTACTCGGCCACAGCCTAAAATTTGTTTTTGAGATGAATGTCATGGGCGAAAACGGCCCCACTTGGTCGTTGTGAACATATAGTTTTTTAATTCGGTAAGCCAAAAGGCAGGACCCGTTTTCAAAGTTATTTGGAGTTGGCTGTGGCCCCAAGGAGTAGCCAGCCACCGTGACGGCATGAAGAAGAGACGACCCTTGTGGATTAGCACCCTGAAATTGCTTGTAAGCCATCACAACCGGAATCCCAGATCTCAAATAGCTGTACAAAAACAGCTTCATGGAGAACTCATCTGCTGGATTTATAACAAGAGGCTCCAAATTTAGACTACGAATGGCTTGAGACATTTGCAGTATGCTTAGGCCCTGGTGGTGCTGAAATGTGCGATTTTCGCAGGGGATTGTTGTCGCTTTTTCAGTAATTTCGACGGGAGCGAGCAATGTGTGCCGAAATTTATCGCTCGTTACTTGAAAGGTTGCCCATAAAGCTATCGACGCACAAGCAGAAGTAACGGAACAGGCTACTAGTGCTTACTGTCAGTTCTAAAACGAACCACTTAAGTTGTGCATATCATATCCATCAGTCAAAAAGTCACAACGAGAAAGAGATTGACATAAAAGTCCACCGTCGATATGCTTACTGTCAGTTACGTCTGTCGCTGTAAGCGATTCCACTGTAACTCCATTTTGAAAATAGCTCAAATAGAACCGCTATTGACAAAAGCTAAACATCGGAAAGTAGCCTTTGTTTACAAAATTGAGTTACGGTGAAATCGCTTACAGCGGCAGACGTACTATTATCAAAAATATTTATTATCCTTTCCCCTTCTTCGTCGGAAATTTTTTTATCACCACCTATTTCAATTTTTTCCGTCACTATTTTCGCTACGTAAACGGTAATGTAATATCTATCGTTAAATTCAGTATAGCTTATTTTAACTTCCTCAGTTTTAGGGATAAATGCTTGATGCATTTTTGCTTAAATCCCTAAAAGTAAATTAGTTTCTTTAAAAATTTACTAATATAATAATTGTAATGGAACTAATTTTAAACGTAAAATACTCGTTTTACGTCTAAAATCAGTTCCATTTGGAACTAACTTTGAACCGTTGTTTTATTCGCTTTCGGAACAATTCCTTTAGCCATTTGCCATTTGCTAGTAGAAACTACTTATACAATGAGGTCAATATGACTGTTTTAGTTCCATTTGACACACCTAATTACCCTGAATTTTTCCAGATTTTTAAGATTACGGGAAAGCGTACCGTCGTGAGCTAAACATCGGGAAATTCCCTTAAGATCAATAAAGTTTTATCTTTTTTTTTTTCAAAAATTGTCTATTTTCTATTAAAAATTTTGCGTAGATCACGAACTATTTTCGTATTTTCTTTCCGGTTTCTGAGAAAAAACCAAAGTATAGAAAGAAAAAAACGGCGTTAAGTGACAAGACATAAGTCCATAGTTTGGCATTTATTTTTGGGATGTAGATCAAAACCCGTTGCAGATGTAGAAAAGTTGACTTCAGATTTATGATCTGCGCAAAATTTCCGATACGAATAGACTATATTTTTCGACAAAAAAAAAAAAAAAAAAAAACTTTATTGTTTTATGGGAATTTTTTTACCTTTAAGCTCACGTCGGCACGTTTTTCCTTCATTTTAAAAATCTGAAGACGAAAAGCAAATGATGATAAAAGCCCCGTGTGACACCCCGTGTGAGGAACATTACTCAATTACTTGGACCCACAAAGGACCGCCACTTCAATGAATTTAGCCTAAAGGCTTTGAATTCATATTTGTGCGGGGCGTCATTGAAGTGCTGGCCGTAAATAAAAGTCCCCTCTATATTATAGAAAAATCTTAAAACTAGTTAACAAAAAGTAATTAAAAGTGAATGAAAATAAAATAAAATAAAACAAAATCAAAACAATAATAATAAGGAACATTACTCACCACGCGGCGCTGTATGCACTAAAGGGGCATTGGTTTTAATCGAGGCATCTGATTGGATGGCTGGATTTGAATCAATCAAATTGGCCGATTTCAATCACTGACCCTTAAGTACATAGAGCGCCGGGCGGTAAGTCATGCTTCTGAGTAAGTCTTGCTTCTCATAAGACCGATAAGTTATACTTATCGGTCTAGGTTTATTGTTTATGCTTATTATCCAGGATTACGCTTAATGCATATGCCTATGCTTATTACCAGTTGTACACAGCTGACTTTTGTACTCGAAGCTTGGAAATCTCGGCCGATGCCGTAGCTAACATCGGCATAGAATTTTTTTTGAAATCCGAAATCGGAATCGCGAAATTTTTGGAGTTGGCACCGGCATCGGTCCCGGCACCGGCATCGGCGCTGGCACCGGTACTGGCATCGTAATTAAAAATTAGAGATTTAAGTGATTTTACCAGAAACTAGGCTGCTAGGTAGAATGGTTCCTGAAAAATTCAAAAAATGATATTTCCGAAAAAAATCTAAAATGGCTCTGTGATTTTTTTCTACTAAAATCGGAATCGGAGGCGGCATCGGATATAGCCGATGCTTGGTGACATCGGTGGTCGGTGCCGGAATCGGAACCGGGAGTTAAATAAATAATATGGAATTGGCATCTTCGTCGGCATCGACTAGAGATTTTAGCCGACCGAGGCCGGTTTCGGCACCGATATAGGAAAAATTGTTTTTTTAGAATGAAAGCATAACACGGCACGTCATTATTTATCATAAACTTACACAAGGCTTCCTTTTGACTTTTTCAAAAAAAAATATATAATTTCCCAGTCCCTAACCTAACCTAACTCCGGTCAAATCTAAGCACCCCAGCCTTGAACCGTTAACCACGAAAGAAAAAGTTGAAAAAAAAATTTTCTACGGCAGATGGACGTTAGAAAGGTCAACGAGATAAAAAAAAAAGCAGCTCAGTGCATGATGAGCAATTTTTCACGATTGCCCAACAGAAATATATATATATTTTTTTCTTTCAAATTCTTTCACATCCTGTACATAGCCGAAGCAAAAATTAATGAGTCGAAAAAGCCGTAAATGCCTTATATTTTTTTTTCTTATTTACATGACATAAATGACCGGGTACAATGTAAACTATTCATTATTTATTAATCATTAAACTTACGATGATAAAAGGCTGTCATCATTACATGCAACTTACAAGATAAATTAATCGAATTTTTTTCATTCTTCTTCTTCATCTTCTACCTTTTATGATTTTTTCAATAAGATTTGGATATGGATCGCCCGTTATTTCAAGCGAAAAAAAAATTTTGTATTATTATTATTATTTTTTATTTTTTTGTAAAAAAATTACATAAAAGTTGGTATCAAATTACGTCACAGAAAAACACGATTAATTCGGTAGAAATGAAGGAAATTTGACTTTTCTTCAAAATCACGATTCTCCGGTGGTCATTGCAAAAAAAAAATTTCCCTTCGTGATAGTAATAATAAAAATAAAAAAAATCTGCTGGATTTGTAACATCGGAACCAAAATGAGCAGTTTAGTAATTAATTTTATCAACTTGAAATCGTGAATTTGCACGGCCGTGACTTTACCGTTTATTGCGAAATTTTTTTTTTTTTCTTCTCTTTTTAATCTTGATAATGGGTCATATTTTTCGGTGGATTAATTTCATTGATTAATTGCCTTTTGTTATTTATTTTCGTTTGATTTTTTTTTTTTATTTTTCGGAATTCCAGTTTAAATGAGATTATCGTGATCGGTAAGTGAGCCTAATTTATCGACTTCCGATTTCATAATGGAGAGTAACATGATCTTGTCTGATCGTATTGTCTAGCCAGGGTGGGTTACTTTCGTTTTATATTGTAAAAAAAAAAAAAAAAAAAAAAAAAATTGACGCATAATTTTTGTAACATTGACATTTACCGTGAATATTTCATTTGGCTAAGATTTTTTTTTTCTTTCATGTTATCTGAAATCACTTTGTGCACATTTAATGAAATTATGCGAATTTTTTTATCCCATTTCCTTGTTGCAAAAAAAGAAAAAAAATGCACAATATAATTATTGCCCAAAAAACGTTATAATTCACAATTCGCGGTCATGGTCACGTTTACAATTTTTTTTTTTTTTAGAAAACATCAAATTTATTTTAGATGACTTCGGGCTTTACCGTGCATGTTTCATATCTTAACCTATTTCTTTCCGTATTTTATATATATATATATTCTGGCAGTAAAAGGCGAATTTTTTGTATTTATTAAACGTATATGACAAGGATGTAGCAGGGCTGCAATTCCGATTAATTTTTTTTCGGAACCGGAATCGAAATCGGGATCTGCCATTTTAATCTGCTATTCCGATTCCGGTGATGCTCGATGATTTTTCAAACGCGACTCCGACTCCGATTCCGATTCTAAACTACGGGAAAAATTTTCGCGATTCCGATGCCGATTGCGATTAGTTTCCATCGATCGATTCTGATTCCGATTCCGATTCCGATTAAAATCTATTCGACATACCATCCCTGCTTATTTTCTTCTTAAAAATATCTCATTTTTTTGAAAAGTTTTTAATAGAAAATTTTACTTTGTTTGTAAAATAACTCATTGCATCTGGAGAAATTTGATCCCTGATGCTGGTTCCGATTCCGGATTCCGATGCCTGATTCCGATTCCGATTCCGATTCTAAACTACGGGAAAAATTTTCGCGATTCGGATGCCGATTCCGATTAGTTTCCATCGATCGATTCTGATTCCGATTAAAATCTATTCGGCATGCCATCCCTGTATTTCAATCGGAATCGGAATCGGAATCTCGTCTGAAAACTGTTCGGGATCTTCGGAATCGGAATCGGCATCGGCATCAGCATCAGCATCAGCATCAGCATCCAAAAAAATATTTTCGATTCAAATTGACTTGAAAAGCAATGTTAATCAATTTTGGTTTAAATCGGCACCAGAATCAGAATCGGAATCGGAATCGGTATCCTTAAAATATTTGTTATTTGGAATCGGAATCGAAATCAGAAATTTTTTTTATACCTTCCCAAGAAAAAGTGTGTTATAAACTTCAGTTATTAAAAACTTAAACTTCGTTATAAAATTTTATAACCCGCCAAAAAAAAAAAAATCTAAGTTTTTTTTTTCCTCTAACGCTTCCCGAATTTTTCTATTTCTGTTTTTCTAAATTTTTGAGCCTTTGTCAAATTAAAAATACAAAGAATAAACGGAAAATTTGGAAAAATCTGGAAAATATTATAAGTGAAAATAATTATCAACTTAAGAACCGTATGGCCGCTTTTAAAAATCAGCTGAAAAGTTCTGTAGTGCGGCTGGTAAGTCGACCACAAGCTTCGGGTTCTATTCCAAAAAATTGTAATTTTTTTTTTTCCTTTTTTTTTCTCATGAAAAATGTTAAAAAAAGAGCCTATAAAGTTCCCAGCTCAAGCCTAAAATTAATATATTGCTCAGTTAAAAATTTTAATTATAAAAATTTATAAATAGTTATAAATATAATCGGCCAGAACGTTATTAGAGTTAAAAAATTTTATTACGCACTTTTTCTTGGGTTTCGAAATCGGAATCGGAATCTTGCTCATAAATAGTCAAGATTCGGCGGAATCGGAATAGGAATAGGAATAGGAATCGGAATCGGAATCAGAATCGGAGTAGGAATCGAAATTGCAGCCCTGGAATGTTGTAACACATTTACATATGCACACACACATATTTTATTAATTTTTTTGAAAAGTTGAAGCTAAACGCCTTTCTAAGGTCCCAAATTTTTAACGAAATATGAAAGAAGTGAAGGTTTAAAATAGATTTTTTTTAAAAATATGACGCGGCCTTGTTTTATGCACAGAATATTCCGTTAGATGAAAAAAAAAAAAAAAAAAGAAAGAAACGATATCCGACAGAAAATAAATGATTTTTAATTTAACAAATTATCTTTAAAAAAAAAAGGAGAAATGTCGCGTTTTATTAATAAGTCAACAATGATTCATTGAAAATTTCGTTTCGTTTCAAACCCTGCTGTTTTCTCGTATTAGATGTAAACACAAAACAAACTGTTTTTATTTACTTTTTTTTAAAGTTATTTTTGGGGTTAAAATACGTAAAAGACATTGACTAGCGGCCAGTGGAATAATTACGATGCGAACTTTCGAAAGAAAAGTACCGTGAAACGGAGCCAAAATGGCCTTTCGAGATAGAATAAATAGTACTCAGCATTAGTTTTGAGGCGTTTTTCGGGTTGCGTTGCAAAATAAAAAAAGATCACGTAAATGTGCTTCTTTTTAGATTAATTGATTTAACCCTAAAAATAGACTCCGGTACCGACTTGCCAGTACGTACGAAAAGGCCGTCTATTTTGCAGGTTTTGTAATAAAGACGCTGAAAAAAGCACTTGTCAAAATTTATTGGACTTCAGATAATCCAAAAAAAAAATCTCAAGGTCCAGACCCATGCCAAGCCTAGTTTCACCGTTAAAATTTTTGCGAATTTCAAAATTTTTCATCGATAACAGGCCCATACCTTGAAGATTTGGAAAATATGATTCGATTTAAAAAAAACGGAACTTTTTTAGGTGGCGCCACTTGAACGTGTAGGTGAAAATTGGCAGAATTGAAACACCAGCGCCATCGTTATTCGACCCTTTAAAAATTGTGGGGGCAAAGAAAAAAAAATGTTGGCGCCAAGGTCTTTTCAACGACTTTTGTACGACTTGATCATCATTTTGTTTCCTGCATCAACATTTTCAGCAGAAAAAAAGAGAGTTGTAGAAGTTGTACATCTCGTACCAAAAAAACCTTTGTCACTACTCACGGACATCTAGTTTTTTTCTCTCTCTCTTTATGTAAAACAAAACAGATATTAGGAAAAGATAACTTTAAATAAAAAAAGTCACTTGATTAATATTGAAACATTACAATCCCGCCTATGCAAACATTTATATTCTAATGTCGATCTACGCTAATAAGCCTGCATATATCCAACGCATAAAAAGTTCAGTTTACCATAAGATTTTAACATAAGATAACTGTGAATTTAAACGGGCCAAAAAATAAAGGAATTTTTGACCGTTTTTTTGCCAATTTGAAAAATAAGTAAGTGCGGAACGACATCAATTTTCCGTCAGAAAAAAAAAGGTCTCGCGAAAGTTGGCAGTGAGTGCTTTTGTTACCGGAAATTCCTGAAGTTGGGAAATTTTTGAGCTTAGAGATACTTATGAAGAATTTCAAATTTTTTGGGTCGAGGCAAAACTGTAGGGTTGTTTAATGTAGGCAATTTAAAAAAATTTAAAACACGTTGCTGAACGTGTTGGAGGGTTAGAAACATGTTGCTGAACATGTTGAAGCATGGAAGCTTGTTGGCAACATGTTGCTAAACGTGTTGGAGCGTTAGAAACATGTTGCTTGAACTGTTGGAGCGTTAGAAACATTTTGCTGAACCTGTTGGAGCGTTAAAAAAATCTTGCTGAACGCGTTAGAGCGTTAGAAACATGTTAAACATGTTGAAGCATGTAAGCTTGTTGGCAACATGTTGCTGAGCGTGTTGAAACGTTAGAAACTTGTTTTTGAACGTGTTGGACCGTTAGAAACATGTTGTTTAACATGTTGAAGCATGGAAGCTTGTTGGCAACATCTTGCTGAACGTGTTGGAACGTTAAAAACATGTTTCTTAACGTGTTGGAGCGTTAGAAACATGTTGCTGAACCTGTTGGAGCGTTAGAAACATGTTTCTGAACCTGTTGGAGCGTTAAAAACAATCTTGCTGTACGCGTTAGAGCGTTAGAAACATGTTGCTAAACATGTTGAAGCATGGAAGCTTGTGGCAACATGTTGCTGAGGGTGTTGGAACGTTAGAAACATGTTTCTGAACGTGTTGGAGTGTTAGAATCCTGTTGCTGAACCTGTTGGAGCGTTAAAAACATCTTTCTGAACGCGTTAGAGCGTTAGAAACATGTTGCTGAACATGTCAAAGCATGGAAGCTTGTTGGCAACATGTTGCTAAACGTGTTGAAACGTTAGAAACTTGTTTCTGAACGTGGAGCGTTAGAGACATGTTGCTGAACATGTTGAAGCATGGAAGCTTGTTGGCAACTTGTTGCTCAGCAGTTACAATTTTATTTTCATTTTCCAGTGTGGCGTAACATATTTTCACGCTTCAACATGTTGAGTAACATGTTGGCAACATGTTTCTAACGCTGCAAAAAGTTGAGCGCTCAACATGTTTTAGCGTAAAAACTCGGCCTTAAAACAGAGTTAATGACTCCTTCCAAATTGTTTCCTATTTTTTTTTAAGCCCTTTCCGCCATGGTCTGGAAGTTTAGAATTACGTGACTTTAACAACTTGCGACAATATATATAACGACCAACCGGGAACGACATATACGATCATCCCTAACATCATTCACCCCTTTCATTACAAATAATGGAAAGAAAAAAGTCGATACAAAAGGGAAAAAAAAATGCAATCGCATGACTCAGTTCGCCGAACTTGTTTCCCTATACATGATTAATTTTTTTTTTTTTTTTTTTTGTTTTGAATTTTCACTCCCTTAACCTACCGGCAACGTGACGATCGAATTTCCTCGAATGACATGCGTTCTTTGTCGCAAGTTTGCGTCGGCGCTTTGCCAACTTGCGAAAAACGAAATTTAAAATCGTCCGTTCGTTTATTAAAATTACATGAACACAAGCACAATGTTTTAATACTTATTCATTTAAATTCAGATAAGAAAAAAAAATTAACGGAAGAGATAGTACCGGTCAAGCTCGTCTTATCAATGATTTTTTTTTCCTTTTTACATATGCAAAGTTGGTAGCACTTATCAAATCCGTTCAATATCAGTAGGCTTATTTTCATATGCTGTGGCGTACTGTACGTTTCTTTCCGTCGTGGCGATTTGTAAGAAAAAAAATACGAAATAATTTTTTTTTCTTCGATGATTTATTTAATTTAAACGGTTTAATGAGTAGCTAAGTGAACGGGTAATTAATGATAATCCGTGATCTAAGGTGTGGATTCTAATTCACTTTCTAGGCTAAATCATTTATATATTTTACCACGCTTTTTTTTTTTTTTTTAATATTCTATTTCCTCCTTTGTTTTTGTTATCAAATTACATTTGCATCGGAATGTGTTTTCCTCGGAAAAGTCGGTTTGTAAATTGTCAACTCGTTTGGATCGTACGATTTTGATATTGTCATTTAGGATTTTTGAAAATTTTATCCGCAATATGGAAAATCCCTGCAAAGCAATTTCCATCACCTGTTACGTGCCTTTGGTGATAAAAATAAAGGATGGTCTTTGAAGGGTAATTTGTTTATGGTTATTTAGCAGTTTTTTTTTTTTTTTTCTTCGAAATTAGGAAATCGGTCACAAGCTGAAAGAACTTTTTTTTAAGCATTGATTTCGAAGATAGTATCCAGGATTTGTTTTTGGCTTTTCTAATAAACAACGTTTTGCGATTTAAAAAAAAATTAATTTCAAAGGGCACTGAGTCGGTTCTATCAAACGAAAGTTGAAGTTTTTTTTAGAAAGCAGGAAAAGCTGGTCTGACTTAACCATCGTAGTTCCTCAATGAAAAGTAAACATTATTTTTCATTTTTTTGAGTTTGGTGGCTAATCGCATTCGGAAGATCGTTGCCCATAATATAACTGCTGTGTTTTTTCTTATAATTCGGCTGAGAAAAACTCAGACGCGAATTACTCGGTCCCGGACGAAAAAATGATGCAGAAAGCATATAAAATTTATGCAAAAAACGTACACGGAAAATGTATTTTTTCGAGCATACACAAAAATTTGGACATGCATAATTTTTGCAAAGTGAACGGATTTTTTTTAAAGCACCAAAATTTTGAACATGGATAATTTTTACAAAATTTATGCATAATTTTTTTAAGCACAAAAATCTGGATGTGCGTCATTTTTGCATAATTTATGCATATATTTTTTTTTAAATCATAAAGCCGGAAATTTTGTAAATATTATGCTTATTCAACTTTTTTCAATTTTATGCCTCATTATTTATGCATAATTTATGCATAATTATTTTAGAGGATGAAAAAAAAAATTTCGGTAAAAAAAGTTAAGTAATTTATACATAATTTATGCATTTATTATGCTTATTCACCTTTTTTCAGTTTTATGCATAGTTATTTATGTATAATTTATGCATAATTTTTTAAAGGATGAAAAAAAATCGGTGAAAAAAATTAAGCAGTTTTAACATATAATTTATGCATTTATCATGCTCATTCAACTTTTTTCAATTTTATGCATAGCTACTTATGCATTATTTATGCATAACTATTTTAGAAGATGAAAAAAAAAATTTCGGCAGAAAAATTAAAGTTCTTTATACATTTATGCATTTTTTATGCATGCCCAATTTTTTGTATTACTTATTCTTGATTTTTATATATTTATGCATTTTTTTTCGTACCGGGTTAAAGTGAACCAAGACGTAAACATTCAAACAACGAAAGAAAAAATTCAACAAGAAACTAATCTTTATTACTAATACATATCGAATGAAAATAATAACAATAACTGAAAAAAAAACGTTTGTCAAGGGGCAAAAATTGCATTTTCTCATGACGAAGACTATAATTGTTACTTACTTATCAAGAAATTATAGATTTCTGCGAAAACAATTAAACGAATTTTCAAAGTGTGATTCTGGCGTGAAATTATTTTCAAAATAAATTACTTTCTTTAGGCTGAAAAAAAAAGATATTTGTAATCGCAAACTAATCTCACGGAGAGACGTTATCAATTAAACCAATTTTTTTGAAATATTATTTTCTTTCAAAAAAAATTAAGATAAAAATCAACATTTGACTTCCGAAGAATATTTTCGCTTTTCAGGCACGAACTGGGTGTACCTTGTTTTTTTATTTTATTTAATTTTTTCATTGTTCTTATCTTTGAAACCAGAAAATATCTAATTTCAGGTTATCCGAATAAATCGAACTTGCCCTTTATTTTACGCCTCTCCCTGTATATGTTCCCGTCAGAAAAAAAAAATCCGAAGTGAAAGTATTTTTCGATTAAAAATTTACATTTTAATAATATGAGCTTCGTTGTCCTCCTGAACTTAAAAAGAATATTTTTCCTTGCTCTGTCATTTAAAATCCTGTCAATGCAATTAATTAAAAAATAGTACAATAACGTTGACAATTTTAAAGCCGACCTTCCCAGTTGCCGATGGAAAAATAATTTTTTTTACATTTATTTATTTATTAGAATAGTCATTGACTTAGATTTTATAAAGTGTAAATAATGTAAAAGTGCAATGCTGATGATGCTGCAAATTTTAATTTCGTGGTGAACGCGAAAAAGAAAAAAAAATCAAAATGATGGAATACGAATTTTACGATGAGGATACCGACGAAAGAAGTATGCTTCAAGGTAAGATAAAAAAAAATATATATATATATATATATGAAATTTTTAAATAAGTAGCAAATATTTTAGGCAAGTTTAAGGATTAATTTCCCCTTCATGTTTATTTATGTGAGATAATTTTTTTTTTCTTTCTGCGTTAGTGGTTAGATTTTTTTTCCTTTTTTTCTTGTATCATGTCGTCGTAGTTTTTTAATCTTCTGGGAAAATGTAAACCGCACTTTTAAAAAAATCAGCTACCGTGAAAATTAAGGAAAGCTACTGAATTTTAAATGATTTATTTTTGTATCCCTTTATTTTGAATTTGTTGTTTTTTTTTCCTCGACCGCAGGGATTTGTTTAAGAATTCATATATAAATCATTGTCAAAAATTTTAAAAAAAATGCAGTTTTAAAGTTCATCTGCATATTTAATTATTTTAATGTGTAAAAGTGGTCGGGCATTTTCTTTTACCACGATAATCTCGTCTTTTATTCTAAGATGCATTTTTTTACAGTTTCTCGGAAATAATAATTTTGACAATTTATGAATTTTAAAATCCCATTGTCCTTCTTAGGCTTAACAGCGGATGATGCTGTTGACCATTGACCATTTAAAAATTGACTATTTTCTTAACAAAAAAAAAAAAAAAAAAAAAAAAAAAAAAAACTAAGTACATTGACAATGTTTTTATTTATTTTTTTTTTTTTTAATTATTGATATTTAACATTGATTTTGAGCTTTTTATGAATGAAAAATTATTTTTTTAAAATAGATTTTTTTTTTTTTAGTAAAAGGTACAGTAACATAATACACTGCATCCATTTTAAATTTATCGCCTTTCATTTTAAAATAAAAATATTTTCTAAATTTTTCCAGAATTTTAACTTTTATAAAAAGTTTACAGTTTCTGGATTTTTATTTTCCGAAATTCTACAAGTTTCTTGATCTTAAAATTACTAAAATCTTATGGTTCTTGGATTGTTGAGCTTCTAGGATTTTACAATATTCATTTTTTTTTATTGTTAAAAAAATTTTACTATCTCTGGGATTTTAGTTTTCAAAATTTACAGGGTCGGAGTTTTTAAATTTTTGGTAGTAATTCATAGACTTTTGACATCGACAGTATAATACTGATACTCTTTCATTTTTCTTATTTTTGAATTTTCTAATTTTGCAAAATTTTATAGCGTTTGAGTTTGTTTGGTTTGTGTGGTTCGCAAGTTCATGGCTCAATGAAAATTGCGCACGACTTGCACTTGAATGGGAGTCTAGAGGTCGGATCCATCAGACGGAATGATTTTTATTGGCCATTTATTTAGGGTAACTAATTTCTGAACTACCCGAAAAACTCGATTCGAAAAAACTATAACCAAAAAATCAAAACCTGTTGATTGAATTGTTGAATTGAGGAATATAAGTGCTTATATTTCTCGAAAAATTGCAGGGGTCCCAAGTCTGTAAAAATTCGTTGGGCCGACGCCCTTATCTGCTCCGAAATATTCACGGTACCGAAAAGGCAAAATTTTTAACGCTGGTGCTGAAAACTGGTGCCGGCACCGCCATCAATTTTGTCAGTTCATGTCAATTTTGGCAATTTATTCTTCACTGAATCCTCTGCAACATCTGAATCTCTACTTTTATCCCCTTTAGAAGTTTTACTCTTTTTCAGGGTTCCATCCTCGTTGCTAAACTTCCGTTTGATTGCAGCAACCAGAACGGTGGATGAGCTTGAAGGGGTTCCATTTTCTGTAAACGGTTTTTTTGCGATTTACAAGGAGTTTGAGGAAGAGTTACGAGGAGTTTGAGGAGGAGGAGGAGAGGAGAAACAAAAGAAAAAAAAAACTTGTTACAGTAGGGAACGTTCAAGTATTACGTAAGACTTTTTTCCGGGTTTGTGGACCCCCTCCCCCCCGGTTGTAAGACATTTCGCAATACTTAGCTTATGGCGAAGATGGTTGATGCGGACCCCCCCCCCCCCCCAAAAAAAAAAAAATCTTGCGTAATACTTGAACGTTCCCTAACCGCCGTTTACGGTAGTGCCGGTTACACTCAAAAAAATAGTAGGGTAATATATTTTTGACTGGACGCTTTGACTAGTTCGAAAACAAAATTGACTGGAGACTAATACAATTGTAATGGCTGCTAATCAATTTTCAACTAGGCGCAAAATCCAGTTTAAATTGTATTGGCGACCAGTATTCATTTTTTTGAGTGTAATACAATCGGCTGCTTAATATGATCAAAATTACAAAACCGGTGTCAGCATTAGCGCTGGTACCAAGTTTAAAATAAATTATCTGCACCGGCATCGGCATCGACACCAACATGAGTTTTTAGCCGATTTCGACTTCGGACCTCCAAAAAATTGTGGGTCAGACCTGATTTTTTTAAATTCAAGCCAAACTATACAATTTTTTAAAAAAATTGTTACTGAATTTAGACACAGTACAAGACGAAAACATGTGAATTATGTATTTCTGATTAATAATCGACTGATATGATTATCTATCAGTTAATTCATGTTTCACTATAATAAATAGGATTTCGCCTCGTTTTTTGTTTAGCTTATAGAACCTTTTCAAAAATTGTTTCAATTTTATATCTCTCTTGTCGCTTCTCTTAAAAAAAAATTTTTTTTTAAAATTCGCCTTTCTTAAAATTACGACCAGAATCGATCTCCCCGAAATACCCAATAGGACATTCCCCGCGGAAAAAAAAAAATCGCGGTCGGAAAATCAGCTCTTTTGAAGGTTATACTATACTTCATAGAAGAATAAAAAGAAATCAAAGCTCTGGAACTTCAAATTCCCTCTTGTTTTTCTTTAAAAGGTCATTAAAGTCTCGCAAGAGTAAACAATGATATTTTATTACATTTAACCTAAATTCCGATACAAACTACTTTTTGTATGCCGTACTTTTCCTACATCATTTTTATCCACTCCCCTCAAAATATATTTTTTTTAATATTAAATCAAGGACATAAAATACACCTGTACTTAAAATAAAAAAAAATAAAAAATCATTTCAAAACGTTCCTGCTTTTGCGTAGGTTGTCACTTCAGTCACACGGGAATTCATAAAACACAGTTTTTAATTAAGTAACAAAAAAAAAATAATCAATATCTTGAAAAAAAATGTCTTTTTTTTTCCTTTTTTTTTTTAACTAAAAATTTCTACGATAATAACTCAATTTAACGATTTTCGACGTGCCCTCGAAGGCATAAAAATCGCCTGTTTATTATAAATCTCGGTTGTATTTGAACACTTTCTCGTGAAGCATTGTCAATAATTTGCTTCAGAACGTCAATTCACTGATTTTGATACATTTGGCAAGGCAAAAAAGTGAAAGAAGTAGTCTCATTCTTTCATTCTCCATCCCATTATTAAAAGAAAAAAAAAACTGCAATTTAATTGATCGAAATTAAAAATAAAAATCTAGTAATTGTGTATTTACACAAACGTGAGCACTGAGCAGCAACAAGCAGATTGAGAATTTTTTTTTTTTAAAGTATCATTTCCCCGTTTTAATTCGTTTCGGGTAATTCATAATTCAAAATGATCGGCTCATTAGATCCATATAAATATTTAAACGACTCAACTGCGGCATCTTCGTTCGACCAATAAATATTTAAATTTTGTAATTTCATGTCATCAAATTCGGTTACGCTCTTCGGAATTTCATCGGAGCGTTCACGAAAAATTATTAGGCGTATATGCCTAATAATTTTTCGTAAACGCTCTTCTTTTATTCTTCCCCTTTTTATTGTGGTATATATATCGCAGTGGAAAGGGGAAGGAGAAAACTAAATAATAGAAAAATTTAAAAGTACTTTGCTTTAGTTTAAGGAGGTTACCTCAGCCTCCAGAAACGAAAATCTAAGTCGGTACACATTCAAGTTTAATTTCGTCTTTTTTTATGTCCCGATTCGGGCTCACAATTGATTTGTACAAGGTATGGGAGAAGGAACGGGAAGCGACGTCGCTATGTACAATTGCCAACGCCACCAATACCCCCGCATAATAGTACTTTCTTTCGTTCATTGACGAAAGGTTTCGTTGAAAACTTTTGAATTTTTCTGCAACTACACAGTTCCAAAATAGGAAGCATCGCTTCCATATTAGCCAGGTTTAGTTTTTTTTTTTTTTTTTTTTTTTTTTTTTTTTTTTTATTTAAAAAAAAAAACAATAATATTACATAGATCCGTTGACCCTCGAAGCCGATCTTCGGCTTGACCGGGGGCTTCCACAATAGCCAGGTTTAGTTGGCGTAACCATTAATCCCCATTAAAATATGAGAAAAGAATTTAATATAAAAAAGATGCTCTATGTAGATTTTCAAGTACCGCCCCCTAAATGTTCGGTCTGGAGGTCTGGTCTGATGAATGGTCCGATCATTTTTAAAACCGGACAAAGATTTGTTGAGAAAAATTGCAAGAGAAGTGTTGCAAAGACACCTTTGCAACAGCCCTGTAGCCAGACCGAAAGTGTAGCAAAGGTTGCAAAGGTGCACCTTTGCAACACTTCTCTTGCAACACTTCTCAACAAATCTTTGTCCTGTTTTAAGGATGGAAAATTTTTAGCAACTAAAAACTGAATTTCAGATTTCACTTTCATAAGCAGCTTTGGTAAAATGTGAAATCAGACATTTGGCAATCTGTGAAACTACTGAGGATGCAGCTATTGAATCAGCAACTCCGTTCTTCAGTGCAGAACTGGACCAAGTCTTGTCACGAGTTCCAACTTCTTATTTCAAACGTGACTTTGCAAAGCGTATAAAAGCGTTGTCAACTCAAATGATTGTCTTCTGCGAGTTAGCTTTTCTGCTTTGTTAACAAACTAAACTAGCAGAAGTAATAAAATCAGCTGCACTGCCAACCGTTGAGCCTGTATACCTTTTGAAAAGTCGGGTTTGAAATAAGAAGTTGCAATCTTTTAAATGGACTTGGTCTAGTTCTTTACTGAAGTACAGAATTATATACATGTGTTAATATGTGATTAGCAGTAGAAACGACGCGGGGGTGAAAATTATGAATTCCAAATTTAAATTTAAATACTTAAAACAAAAGTTTGACGATGGAAGTGCAAAGTAAAAATACTTTTAATAATACTTTTAAAGGCTTTGAGCGGATGCGTTGTCGCAGCTAAAACTTCAACTTTTTTTGAAATTTTGAAATTTTTTCTTCATTTGTGTTGCTTACTGTAAATTAACGCCAGGGGGTCGTACATAAATTACGTAAGCACATTTGGGGGGGGGGGGGAGGGGGTCCAAATTTGACATCTTACTCATAAGCTAAGCATAGGCGAAATGGGATAAAGCGTGCAAAAAGGGCCTAACCCATGCTTACGTAATTTATGCACGACCCCCAGGAAAAAACAACTTTGTCGTGCATAAACCTGCACAGGTTGGGCATAGGAGGGTTAGAAAATATTATGAATGAGTTCCTGCACGTAGACGAAGCTAAATTTAAGCAGAGAGGAATGTAGTGAAAATTGCTTGGACACGACATTTTTCAATATTTTCTAACCATCCCTGTGCAGGCAGATTTATGCACGACAAAGTTGCTTTACTTAGAAACGACCCAATAGTCGCAGGTGTCGTTTATTGTGACTTTCATGCAAAGTTTGGTGAACTTCAAATGGTTGATGTTGAGCATTTATTCTGTTTCAGCAGAAAAGCAGTGATGTGTGTATCGCTTCCGGGAAGAAAAATGCAAGGTTTTTGCTGAGGTATCAGATACGCTTGCAGCTGTGGTCTTTCGCAAGGTGTGAAAGGCATAAACACGATTGTTATGTTATGCCGATGTTGTTGTTATCATATTTTATGGGAGCAGTGCTGCATATAAGCCCAATTATGTTCTAGAATATTTGGAAAAATAATCACTAGACCATTCCAATATTAAATTTCTATTAAAGGCAGACGGCCATTTTCACCGCTAGGTCATCCTCAGGGCTAAAAAAGACATAAAAAGTTGAAAATTAGAATCAAGTTAACAAACTAATTCTCAATTTTGCCTTTTTATATCTTTGAATATCTTTTCCCAATTATGTTGTTATGTATGTGTTAGAAATGTTATGGATGTTCTAATCTGGGTCATGATGATGATTCAGTCATGTTGCAGGATGTCCCTTCTCTTGGACATGACTCCGGTATAAAATCTGAGGCAATATGTCCCTCAGCAGGGACATATCTCAGGATATGAGGACAGGATCTTATCTCGCCGCCTTAATTGACGCATTTAAGCGAGGAGGGTGAAGAAGCGGACACGGAAGGGTGTCAAAATTTTGGTCTTTATGAGGAGATTATAAATCCACCTTGGCTCACACGAATTTCGTCAAAGAAAAGGCTGGCTCACATGATTTTTTAAAAATATTTTTTTTATGTCATAGGTGGGGGTGAGGGGGGGGGGGGGCTCGGAAGGGTGTCAAAATTTTGGTCTTGATGAGGAGATTATAATCCACCTTGGCTCACACGAATTTCGTCAAAGAAAAGGCTGGCTCACATGATTTTTTAAAAATATTTTTTTTATGTCATAGGTGGGGGTGAGGGGGGGGGGGGGCTCGGAAGGGTGTCAAAATTTTGGTCTTGATGAGGAGATTATAAATCCACCTTGGCTCACACGAATTTCGTCACAGAAAAGGCTGGCTCACATGATTTTTTAAAAATATTTTTTTTATGTCATACGTGGGGGTGGGGAGTTTTCCAGAGGAGAATATCGTTTCTTCAGCGTTTCGACCTGCTCCTCCACTGGAATGCCCGAAGATATAATGTCGGAGAGACGATCCGGAAGATCTGCTTGGATAGGAGGAACCGGAGTCGCAAAGGATTGTTAACTCCGGCCTAATTAATTTTAGGACAGCTGGACCTAGCATCGAACTTGAGTTCGATGCCCAAGAAAAAGTGAGTTATAAGTCCGATCAATACGTTATAAAAATTTATAACAAGATGATAAAACTTATAATCATGTAATTAGTTTTTATAACGTATTGGTCGGACTTATAACTCACTTTTTACATTTTTACTTTTGATACCTCAACTCACCTTCAATTGAAGGAGACTGAGGTCTCAAAAGCCTGAACCGAGTCCTTGGTTCGCTCGGTTCGGCAAATGTTCGGTCTTGGCAATATCACTTTTTCCATTTTGATCAGTGTTACCAAGAACTTGATCCAACCGTGAATTGATATATCGCAAATTACAATTCACATCGTTTAAATGGTGACTTTCTTGGTCACCTCCGCTTCTGGTTTCGGAGAGTCTGACGCAATGATTCCAAATTCTTCTTAAGGTGACGCAGAAGTGATTAATTTTTTTAAACACCCTATACTTCGAAAAACGCTAATATTGACGTTTTGGAGCCAGATATCAAAATTCCGCTTCCGAGCAACAATTCTTATCAATCTTACGGTTCCTTCATTGTAAAATTCCATACCTGACCAATAGGGTGGGTCGAAAAAAGCGAATTTTTGAATTTGAAGACGCCTGATACGGGAATCGATGCCTTTTTATAATACTATTAACCCCAATTTTTTTCAGATTTTTTGAAGGTCATCTTGAGGTCGCGCAATGACCTTGAAGTTTTTGAAAAGCCCATATAAGGGCAAAAAATAAGAATTTTTTTTTTTGCTAAAAAAAGTATCGCTCCCTATCGGAAATTTTGTGTAGATTACGAATATGAAGTCCAAAATTCATTTTTGTGTACAGTTTTTAAGGTAAAAGAAAAAGCAGCCTAAAGCATTTTCAGTGTATAAAAAATAGGCGTAAAGCTCAAAAACCGAACTCTTAAAATGATTTTGGACTTCATATTCGTAATCTACGCAAAATTTCCGATAGGAAGCGATACTTTTTTCAGCAAAAAAAAATTCTTATTTTTTGCCCTTAAATGGGCCTTTCAAAAACTTCAAGGTCATTGCGCGACCTCAAGATGACCTTCAAAAAATCTGAAAAAAATTGGGGTTAATAGTATTATAAAAAGGCATCGATTCCCATATCAGGCGTTTTCAAATTCAAAAATTCGCTTTTTTCGACCCACCCTACTGACCAAACAGTACTTTTTTGGGAAACCTTGATCCAGGATAAATTCCCTGGAATTTTTAGTAGATTAAGGTTTCCCAAAAAATTACTGCTTGGTCAGGTATGGAATTTTTCATGAAGGTGCCTAAGATTGATAAGCATCATTGCTCGGAAGCGGAATTTCGATATCTAGCTCCTGAAGGATAATATTAGCATATTTCGAAGTATAGGGTGCTCAAAAAAATGAATCACTCCTGCGTCACCTTAAAGTCGATTTTTAAATCCTCTAATGTAAGCAAGCATTATTTCTAATTCAGAGGTTTCCCCAAAGGAAATGACAAGATTGATTCCCACAAGAGCCGACATTATGGCTATGTTCAAATTAGAATCTGACCATTATTCCAGACCTTTTAATTACGGGTCGACCTCGGATACAATTTCCATTTTTTAAAAGTGAAAAAAAAATCCTGAAAACAAGATAGAAACTATAATGCCTTTTTTAAAAAAAAGTTTCCTCTTAAAATTAAACAAAAAGAAGATTTCTTTATTCCAACATGACCCTCGCCTGACATTCTAAATTTCGCCTAAATGCAATTTTCAAGGATCCTAACCCCACGCTGAGATTAAAAAGATCCTGATTTATATTAAATTAAACACATTTAATAAGGTCTTTCGTTAAAACGCGAAGAAGAAAAAAATATATTAATTAACATGTTGCATTTTTCTAAATTGAAATTAAACGTCGGCTAAGTTTTAAGTACAAGTTAATTAAACGAATTTGCTGTTTATGACGTCTTCATATTTAAAACCATCACAAAAAAATTACTTAAAAAATAAAACGACTAGATCATTTAAATCTTCGCAGGATGTGTATTTTTACTTTCTCGGTAATTTTCTTTTTTTTGGATAATTAATTTTTTTTTTCTTTTATTTTTAATAACCGTGAATTAAGGTCTTTAAGACACCTTTAAAAATTCGATTTTTTTTCTTCTTTCGTTCCGAAGCTAAAAAGGCAGGAAATATGATTGGAGAATCGTTTTCCCCGATAAGAATCGAATTTTAAAAAAAAAATTACATTTTTAAATAGTCATATCTTTTGAAAAAATATGAATATTAAGCGATTTTTAAATATTGCAAAACAATAGGGGAAGACAAATGAAAAAAAAAAAAAAGAAAGGGGCGAACTGACAATCGGAAATGCATACAAGGCCATTGTAAAAAATTTTCTAAATCCTCCCACATTAATTTAGTACTGTTAAATACGAATATTTTCGCACGAATTTTATTTTTATTTTTTTATAGTATTAATTTCCGTCATGTACTAGACAAGCGAGTTAAACGGTTCCTTTCAACGAAAACAAGAGAAAAAGAAAATAGTTATTTTTTTTATATGACATGATAGCCATAAGTTCATTTTTTTTTTTTTTTTTTTTTTTTTTTGTACAGTAAATTATATATTACGTGACTGGGTGATAAAACAAAACATATAGATTTAAATTTTATTATATATTTAAAAGATAAATGACGCTTGTGTTTATTGAAAATTATGCGAATTTTGTATAAACTTTTAGGAAGAAAGTTTACGCCTTGAGGATTTATTTTCATACCGCATTAACTTTTATTTTTTCGCGAATTTTTTTTTTTTTTTTTTTTTTTTTTTTTTTTTTTGATAAAAAAATGTATATATTGTTGCATTTTTCGGTTTAGCACGTTTGTTCTGATTTTTTTTTTTTTTTTTTTTTTTTTTTTTTGGTAGTTTGGCAGCCTTTCCTCACGTATCTATTATTTTGGTAATCAAAAACGTACACTTATCTGGATTTCCAAAGGTCGTAATAACTTATGTAAATACAAACAAGACTTCAAAATCATGGGTTTCTCGGGTCTTAATTATTTTTTTTTCATTTCGAATCCCAAATTATATAAATATTTGTTTGTTATGATTGAAATAAAATGAAATTCGGCAGTGGAATTTCTCAATCGATTACAGAAAATTTTTTTTTATTTTATTTTAAATATCCGAAATCAGGAAAATCCCATCTAGTTTTAATTAAATATTTTGAACTTTGAAATTTTCGATAATCCAAATATTAATTATTGATAAAGAAAACAGAAAATAGAATTTTAGTTCTAAAAATACTTTTCAACAATCCTTCGAATCTGCGGACTTGGTATCGGCTTTTTTTTTCGCTCTATGTAATTGAATCGATAAATAATCTGGGCGATAATTACGGCGCTAGGCCTGTTAATTAAACCGATGAAGTTATACTTAACTTGTTGATATACTTTTCGTACCGGCTTTTTACCAATCAAGATTGTTTGTTTTCTTTTCTTTTTTTTTTTTTTTTTTTTGCTTTCCGTTTAAACGTGCTATTTTGCTAGACCGCTTGCCACTTATCCGGAAAAAGGTAGTTGTTATAGTAGTTATGGGTCTTTATAACAATTTCAGACTGGTGGACTGTGTGGAGACTGCATTGAAGCCCGTTTTTTTTCTTAGGACGTCGTCTTTTTTTTTTTTTTTTATGTTTAAAGCGAAAAACGTTTAGTAAAAATTACTGGTATTTTGCCGGACACGACCAAAAAAATGTCAGACGCGACACGTACGAATTTGCAAATTCTAAAGATTCGATTTTCTGCGTCAGAAATAGGGCTGTTCGATATTCGGGTATTTAGCTCGGTTCCGGTTCTGAAATTCGGATTCGGGTTTAAAACTCGGATTCGGGTCTAGCATTCCGTTACCGTTTAGTAATATTAATTTTCATCGTTTTTTTTAAATGAACGTCTTTTTTTTAACGGGTAGCTTCGGGTCCAAAGTCGAACCCGACCTTTTTCGGGTAGGAATCGAGAATACCCGACCCGAGTTAACTCGGGTCCGAAACCCGAACGGAATCGAACCCGAGTAGTAGAAGACCCGAGCACGAATTTTACAACCGGAACGGAGCTAAATATCCGAATATCGAACAACCCTAATCAGAAATAATTTTTAAATGAATGAACAATCACGCCCTTAGCCGGGGAGGGTGGTGGTTATAAAACCAGCCGAAAGGTTCGTCGCCCCCCTCAGATGAATTTTTTGCCTATTTAAAATTGTATACTGAGATACGTTAGTGCTCCGCCCCCCTTAAAAACCCCCTCTTGCCCTTCTTGGGTCATCGTTCTGTCTACGGGGAATTCGGAAACTTGGCTGTATTTTTTATAAGGATTTTTTTTTTTTTTTTTTTGAGATAAGCATTTTCCCGGTCGTTGATTCTACTGCTTCAAGGCGTTCGTCATGGTTTCCAGCAGTGTGAACTATTTCGTTTACCTTATTCATTATGTCGATATGACGGTTACCACATGCACAGCTTTTTGCAATAAAATTTTTGATCCAACAAGAGTAGTAGGGTGGATCGAAAAACACGAATTTTTGAATCTGAAAATGCCACAGCGCAAAATTGTTCATTTTATCCTCCATATTAACCCTAATTTTTTTTTTTTTTTCAAATTTTTGGAGGCCGATTTCTGCTGCCCCCAGAGACATGAAGTTTTTCAAAATCTCATAAGAGCCGAAAAAATTAGATGCGTATTTTGGTGCGGAAGAGCTTATTTCCTATCGGAAATTTTCCTGAAATTTAAAAAAAAATGTAGACGGTTTTACAGAAATTGAAGTCATTTTTTATTTATGAGCAAAAAGCGAGTGTTATTCAACTCCCTATACCTCTTTCGGCTCATATATAAAAAATGGCTTCAGTTACTGTAAAACTGACTTGTTTTTGAAATTAACGGAAAATTTCGGATAGAAAAAGAACTCTTTCTCACGGAAATACGACACTAATTTTTTCGGTTCTCATGAGACTTTGAAAAACTTAAGTTCTCTGGGGGCAGCAGAAATCTCTCCAAAAAATCTGAAAAAAAAATAGGTTTAATATGGGAACTAAAATGCAACTTTTCCGCGCTGTGGCATTTTCAAATTGTCAAATTTGTGTTTTTCTATCCATTCACTAATTGGTCTATTTCGCATAGCACTTCAGACAACTGAACTGCTGGTGCTTAAATTAAGGACATCAGTAAAACTGCGTAGATCATTCATCATTAAAGATTCACCTCTTTTAATATTTTTGAATATCAGGGACTTTCAGTTCAATATTTTGTGCTTTTTTTTTTTAATCACAAATTTATATTTTACATTATAAAATTTCAATTACACATTTTCTACAAAATTCCATCAAATAAAATGTCAACATCCATGCAATTAACAAAATTTACCAAATAATGAAAATATGTATGCATTTTTTTTTTTTAAATTATTATTATTAAGGGCTTCGTTTTGCAGCAAACCGCAAACCGCCGCTTTTTTTTTTTTTTTTTTTTTTTTTTTTTTGTTTACGAGGGGAAGAAACTGACGTGTCATCCGAGATTTAAAAATGGCCCTGTCTCGCAACAAAAGAAAAAAAAAATGGCGCGATAAACAAATCTTTTTTCCAAGTCTGGACCGAAAAATTTCGATTTTTCACTAGGCCCTTTGGCATCATTTGTTTGTTTTTTTGTTAAATTGAAATCCAGTTGGACAAGTTGATCACTGCTTAATTTGAACTTCAGATGCATGGTTTTTTCCCCCCTTAATATGTTGATCTACGTACACATGCCCCTGCAACAAAAAAAAGTATCGATTAACATGAAGCTAAGGAGAACTTGCCAAAACATTATTTTTCTGTCTAAAAAACGTTTTCACATCCCATCATTTTTAACGTGAACCGCACATTCGAAACCCTACAAAATCCTATATCATTTTTCATATCGTTTTACTAAACTGTAAAAAAAAAAAGTTCTCATATCACCTGCATGACCCTTTCTCTTACGTCATGCTTCCCCTCGTATTAATTTTTTTTTTTTAATAAGTGCTGATTGCGCATTTTTTATTGACCTTTTCTCAAACGTAAAAATCAACGAAAAAAAAATTAAAAAATCACGATGGCCGCGATATGTCGGATTTTATTCACGATGAGTACACGTAAATACGTAATAACATTTTATTTCAGCTACATATCTGTCGGGTTTCATTTCGCCCTACTAATAACATAATAACAGTATGCATGGTAATTATATAATGCAGAACGGCACCACCTCCGTTTCGGCGAATAATGCAGTTCACGAAATAAGATCTTATCGTCGCAAAAAAAGAAAAGTACCGAGCTACCTCTTTGAAAGAAAATACGACGATGACCCGTAGAAGAGCGTCAAATTCAAATACGATTAAAAAAATATCGGTATAAGTTTTAATAGCAGAGCATGGATCCTGATTTTGATTGGGTTTTCTCTTTTTTATATTAAACCGAAAGAAGAAAAAAAAAATTTTTCTTAAATCAATTATTTCTACTGTGTTAATATTTGGTTGAAAGAAAGTGCGCACGATTAATTTTAAGCAATATATGCCTTGTTTTAGATTTTTTTTTTTTCTTGTAAAAGTGCAAATAATTTTTTTTCGTTTTTAATATTTTTACTCTAATTTGCTGTAATTGTTTTTTATAGTTAGGGTTACGATAAAATAAAATCCGTCGTCGTGACTTGTAACATATGATTTCCGGTACTTGAATTTAATTAGACGGTTCATATGCGTATTTTATAGTTGTAAATTTGTTGAAAATAGCAGATGCAGGATGTATTTAAATGTTAAAAGTAAAAATATTTAAAAAAAAAAAAAAGAATCTCTTCGGATCAAGAAAAACCAGATGACATTATTACGTTGTGAATTAACATAAAAATCTTACCCAGCTTTCTGTGGAAGAAAAGAGAAAATTATTTAGGTTTAAATGATTTTATTTCTAGTTTACGTAAGGGTTGTTGTATATTTTACAG
>CM075211.1:13675041-13760299 GCA_037577465.1 Liposcelis bostrychophila | reverse complement strand
TCGGTCGATGATATATGTACCCTCCCATTACGTAAAAAATATAATACAACCCCAAAAATAACGTCAAACATCATCAAACATCATCGAACATCATCGAACATCATCAAACTCATCGAAACTTTGTTTGAAAAGTGTAAACACTTTCATCGAGAAAAAATTTTTGAAACTCTTCGAACAAAAATGTTCGAGTAATGTAACCAACGCCTAAAGATATATTATTGGTAAACTTTTAAAATGGTGTATTGAGTCATTAGCCCATTCATTCCCGTACCCTTGGAGATTTCAATTGCTAAATCAGCAGAAATATAATACAAATAATACAAATCTAAATAGTTGTGATAACTGGAACCGGATCTTTGGCTTTTTATTTTACTCCATTAGCGACCAAATTTGAGCAAAAAAAAAAAATTTGTTTTTGGAACCGAATTTTTTCGCTGAATTATTTTGGGTGTTTTATTCACTTTTTGAACAGTTTTTTTACGATCCGAATTAATTTGAATAGACAAACGAAGCTGCTTTTGTGTGTTGCTGGTTCCCTAGCAAAAAAAAAAAAAAAAAAAAAAAAATTTAAAAAATTAAAAAAAAAGAAAAAACGAAAACAATAAAAATAAAATTTTTTTTAAAAAACCTCTGAATCGGGGGTTTTTGAGCGTCCTGATTCCAGTACATCGATTTGTAGCTTGTCCGATCATTTTTCACTATTTTCAACAATGAAACAAAACTCTCCATAAGCTAAACATGGGAGGAATGAGATTCGTCATGCAGCCAAATTTCTACTTTACCAAGTGGCCAGGGTGATAGAAACTTCCCCTTAGGCCAAAATTTCATGCTAAAACATGTTGCAGTAACATGTTGCGCAACATTTACGAATTTTTTATTTTTCATTTTTCAGCGTTGAGCAACATGTTTTTACGCTTCAACATGTTAAGTAATTGGTAGGCAACAAGTTTACTAACGCTGCAACAAGTTGAACAACATGTTGCCCCGACATGTTACAGTAACATGTTTTGGCGTGAAATTTCGGTTTAAAGTAAATAGTTTAAACCGTTCCGACCATTTTTCCTAAAAATTTTGGTAACAAAAGTTTTTTTCCTAATTTTCAATTTTCCTAAAATTTTTTGATTCCTAAAATAAATATCCTAATATAAATATTTTTTTTTAGGAAAACTGATTAAGAATTTTTTTTTTTTTAAAGAGAAATGGATTAGGAATTTTTTTTTTTTTAGGAAAAATGGATTAGGAGTTTTTTTTTAGGAGAAACTGATTAGGAATTTTTTTATTTCTTTTATTTTTTTAGGGAAAATATATCAGGAATTTTTTTTTCTTAGATAAAATGGATTAGGACTTTTTTTTAAGGAAAAATACATTATGAATATGAATTTTTTTTGGGGGGGAAATATATGTATTAGTAATTTTTTTTTTTTTTTTTTTTTAGGAAAAATGGATTAGGAAAAATAGTAGGGAATCATATTAAATTCAATTTAAATTCAGTTTAAACTAAATTTTAAAAAACATTATCGACGCATAGACGGGTTGTTGGTCCGTAAAGGGTTAAATAAGACTTCCAAAATACTTTTTTTCCCTGAATCCCATTCCCCAAATGCTAATAAACAGATGTTACAAACAACGGTATTGTTTTACAAAAAATCGTCTAATTAAATTAAGCCAAAACAAAATAACTTCACCCACCCTACCAATTATATCTTTAACAAAACCTGTCAAAAAAAAAAGGTGCCTAGTATTTAAGAGCAAAAATGTTGAGATATTTTGACTTCCATACAATTTCACATTGTTTTCCAAATCCTAACAAGACTAATGGCTGCCTCTGGGCGATAACAATTACCCACGACATTTCTTCACACATACGATTCCTTGAACAAACTGAATCACGTATTCTTCAAAAGAAATGGGTGAAACTAATTTGCCTAATAACGGGCTCGTTGCGTGCCCGTTGCGACCCCGTTAAAAAAGTCTATTTTGCCTAATAAAAAAAAAAAAAAAAAAAAAAAAAAAAAAAATACAATTGTCCGCCCGTTCCAAGCCATCACGACCATCAACATTTCAAACCAGCACGACCCCAAAATGAAAGCTCTCGTCCTCAACGACCCTTTAAAAAGAAAAAATTCCTAAAAAATCATCCACCGGGGGATGAAAATAATTTTTTTTTAATTTTCCAATACCCGAGTCAGAAATGGCCTACGAGCCCATGTTAGGGCTTAAAAATTTTAACGAGTCCCACCGGAAATGAAAGCTCTCGTCTTAAACGACCCTTAAGAAAGAAAAAATTCCTAAAAAATCATCCCCCGGGGATGAAAATAATTTTTTTTTAATTTTCCAATACCCGAGTCAGAAATGGCCTACGAGCCCATGTTGGGGCTTAAAAATTTTAACGAGTCCGACCGGAAATTGAAAGCTCTCGTCCTAAACGACCCTTAAGAAAGAAAAAATTCCTAAAAAATCATCCCCCGGGGGATGAAAATAATTTTTTTTTAATTTTCCAATACCCGAGTCAAATATGGCCTACGAGCCCATGTTGGGGCTTAAAAATTTTAACGAGTCCGACCGGAAATTGAAAGCTCTCGTCCTAAACGACCCTTAAGAAAGACAAAATTCCGAAAAAATCATCCCCCGGGGGATGAAAATAATTTTTTTTTAATTTTCCAATACCCGAGTCAAAAATGGCCTACGAGCCCATGTTGGGGCTTAAAAATTTTAACGAGTCCGACCGGAAAATGAAAGCTCTCGTCCTAAACGACCCTTAAGTAAGAAAAAATTCCTAAAAAATCATCCCCCGGGGGATGAAAATAATTTTTTTTTAATTTTCCAATACTCGAGTCAGATATGGCCTACGAGCCCATGTTGGGGCTTAAAAATTTTAACGAGTCCCACCGGAAATTGAAAGCTCTCGTCCTAAACGACCCTTAAGTAAGAAAAAATTCCTAAAAAATCATCCCCCGGGGGATGAAAATAATTTTTTTTTATTTTCCAATACTCGAGTCAGATATGGCCTACGAGCCCATGTTGGGGCTTAAAAATTTAAACGAGTCCGACCGGAAATTGAAAGCTCTCGTCCTAAACGACCCTTAAGAGAGACAAAATTCCGAAAAAATCATCCCCCGGGGGATGAAAATAATTTTTTTTTAATTTTCCAATACCCGAGTCAAAAATGGCCTACGAGCCCATGTTGGGGCTTAAAAATTTTAACGAGTCCCACCGGAAATTGAAAGCTCTCGTCCTAAACGACCCTTAAGAAAGAAAAAATTCCTAAAAAATCATCCCCCGGGGAAAGAAAATAATTTTTTTTTAATTTTCCAATACCCGAGTCAGAAATGGCCTACGAGCCCATGTTGGGGCTTAAAAATTTTAACGAGTCCCACCGGAAATTGAAAGCTCTCGTCCTAAACGACCCTTCAGAAAGAAAAAATTCCTAAAAAATCATCCCCCGGGGAAGAAAATAATTTTTTTTTAATTTTCCAATACCCGAGTCAGAAATGGCCTACGAGCCCATGTTGGGGCTTAAAAATTTTAACGAGTCCCACCGGAATTGAAAGCTCTCGTCCTAAACGACCCTTCAGAAAGAAAAAATTCCTAAAAAATCATCCCCCGGGGGATGAAAATAATTTTTTTTTAATTTTCCAATACCCGAGTCAGAAATGGCCTACGAGCCCATGTTGGGGCTTAAAAATTTTAACGAGTCCGACCGGAAATTGAAAGCTCTCGTCCTAAACGACCCTTCAGAAAGAAAAAATTCTTAATTCATCCCCGGGGGATGATTTTTTAGGAATTTTTTCTTTCTGAGGGGTCGTTTAGGACGAGAGCTTTCAATTTCCGGTGGGACTCGTTAAAATTTTTAAGCCCCAACATGGGCTCGTAGGCAATATCTGACTCGGGTATTCGAAAATTAAAAAAAAATTATTTTCATCCCCCGGGGGATGATTTTTTCGGAATTTTTTTTTTCTGAAGGGTCGTTTAGGACGAAAGCTTTCAATTTCCGGTGGGACTCGTTAAAATTTTTAAGCCCCAACATGGGCTCGTAGGCCATTTCTGACTCGGGTATTGGAAAATTAAAAAAAAATTATTTTCATCCCCCGGGGGATGATTTTTTAGGAATTTTTTCTTTCTTAAGGGTCGTTTAGGACGAGAGCTTTCAATTTCCGGTCGGACTCGTTAAAATTTTTAAGCCCCAACATGGGCTCGTAGGCCATTCCTGACTCGGGTATTGGAAAATTAAAAAAAAATTATTTTCATTCCCCGGGGGATGATTTTTTAGGAATTTTTTCTTTCTTAAGGGTCGTTTAGGACGAGAGCTTTCAATTTCCGGTCGGACTCGTTAAAATTTTTAAGCCCCAACATGGGCTCGTAGGCCATTTCTGACTCGGATATTGGAAATTTAAAAGAAAATTATTTTCATCCCCCGGGGGATGATTTTTTAGGATTTTTTCTTTCTGAAGGGTCGTTTAGGACGAGAGCTTTCAATTTCCGGTGGGACTCGTTAAAATTTTTAAGCCCCACATGGGCTCGTAGGCCATTCCTGACTCGGGTATTGGAAAATTAAAAAAAAATTATTTTCATCCCCCGGGGGATGATTTTTTAGGAATTTTTTCTTTCTTAAGGGTCGTTTAGGACGAGAGCTTTCAATTTCCGGTCGGACTCGTTAAAATTTTTAAGCCCCAACATGGGCTCGTAGGCCATTCCTGACTCGGGTATTGGAAAATTAAAAAAAAATTATTTTCATCCCCCGGTGGATGATTTTTTAGGAATTTTTTCTTTTTAAAGGGTCGTTGAGGACGAGAGCTTTCATTTTGGGGTCGGACTCGTTAAAATTTTTAAGCCCCAACATGGGCTCGTAGGCCATTTCTGACTCGGATATTGGAAAATTAAAAGAAAATTATTTTCATCCCCCGGGGGATGATTTTTTAGGAATTTTTTCTTTCTGAGGGTCGTTTAGGACGAGAGCTTTCAATTCCGGTGGGACTCGTTAAAATTTTTAAGCCCCAACATGGGCTCGTAGGCCATTTTTGACTCGGGTATTGGAAAATTAAAAAAAAATTATTTTCATCCCCCGGGGGATGATTTTTTAGGAATTTTTTCTTTCTTAAGGGTCGTTTAGGACGAGAGCTTTCAATTTCCGGTCGGACTCGTTAAAATTTTTAAGCCCCAACATGGGCTCGTAGGCCATTCCTGACTCGGGTATTGGAAAATTAAAAAAAAATTATTTTCATCCCCCGGTGGATGATTTTTTAGGAATTTTTTCTTTTTAAAGGGTCGTTGAGGACGAGAGCTTTCATTTTGGGGTCGTGCTGGTTTGAAATGTTGATGGTTTTAGATGGCTTGGAACGGGCGGACAATTGTATTTTTTTTTTTTTTTTTTTTTTTTTATTAGGCAAAATAGACTTTTTTAGCGGGCTCGCAACGGGCCCGCAACGAGCCCGTTATTAGGCAAATTAGATTCACCCAAAAGAAATCTATATATAGATAGATATGAATTCTTAAACAGAAAAGAACAGAAAAAAAAAAGCCCATCCATTATTTTCGAGAAGAAAATGGCACCTGCTACAAAAAAAGAAACCATTCTCCCCATAGCCAGCCCCATATGTGAAAGGGAAGAAAAATAAAAGAAAAGAATGTTAACCCGGCCCGAGACGGTTCTCGTACCTGAATTGCATCACTATAAAAAATGTCATGTATACGTTCATTTGAATCAAAAGGAGTCTAAGATTTCGTTTTTGATTATATTACAGAAAACATAATGCGGTGTTTTATTTCATTTTTTGTATTCGCAATAAAGAAAAATATATATATAAACATCTCCTTTGTTCTGCGTTTCATATATGCTTTTTTTTAAAAGTACAATCCAGATCTAATTCGGGAGCTGTTCCATATTCCACGCTTATCTCAAAACTAAGGGGTATGGCGTGATACATTAATAAAGGTCATGTATTTCTGATTCTCGGAAAAACGAGATCCTTGAAAAGCTCACTTCTCTTTTTTTGGGTTTTCTCGAAAAATAAGCTCCCACGGAGTCTGACCTCTTTTCTATAAATTTATAATAATAAAAACAAAAATAAACCACTTACGTATGTATCAGGGGTGAAAATTGTTTTTCGTGGAGGTGTTAAACTAGTATTTGTTATCTTAATGAACACGCGAATTATTAACACATCCAGCCCCCCCTTCTCCTCCCCCGCCAAAAGTGCTCAGTGGAGGTTTAAGGACTGAATCAGCAAAACAATAAAAATCGATTCCCTACCATTTTTCCTAAAAAAAAACATGAATTTCTAATCCATTTTTCCAAAAAAAAAAAAAAAAAAAAAAAGAACTCCTAATCCATTTGTCCTAAAAAAGTGAATTCCTAATCCATTTTTCCTAAAAAAAAAAAAAAAAAAAAAAAAATGAACTCCAAATCCATTTGTCCTAGAAAAGTGAATTCCTAATCCATTTTTTCTAAAAAAGAAAATGAATTCCTAATCCATTTTTCCTAAAAAAAAAAAAAAAAATGAATTAGTAATCCATTTTTCCTAAAGGGCAGTCTCCACTTGATAACATTCACTGCACTCGCGTTGTCCGCCTTCGCGATTACGTAATCTCACCGGAAGTACTTTGCAGATTTTACTCCCGTAATATTTTTGGCGTATAAAAAATACCGAATATTTCATTAAGTATACAAGTCTGGTTTATCCAGGATTTATTTTGGAAGAGATTTCCATGCCCGAATTAAAACTTTTCTTTCTAAATCCGTGAAAACATTTTGCAAATCGCCATTTTTAATGATTGTAAACAAAAAAAGCAGAAGATAATCAAAAAAATAGTAGACGAAAGATCAAAAAAACTTCCGGTGCGAGTACGTTAATCGCGAAGGCGGATGACGCGAATGCGGCGAACGTTATTAAGTGGAGACTGCCCTTAAAAAAAAAAAAAAAAAAAAAAAAAAAAAAGTGAATTCCTAATCCATTTTTTCTAAAAAAAAATGAATTCCTAATCCATTTTTCCTAAAAAAAAAAAAAATGAATTCCTAAAACATATATATATATGTATTCCTATATTCCTATTATCCATTTTTCCAAAAAATTGATCTTCCTAAAAATTGCTTTCCTAACTATTTTTTTTTCTAATTTTCCTAAAACTTTGTTATTCCTAAAATAAAATTTCCTAAAAACCCTAAAATTAAATTTCCTAAAATCCTTTTAGGGATTTTAAAAATTAGGAAAAATATTCATTTTAGGAAATTTTATTTCAGGAATCAAAAAAATTTAAAAAATTTAAAAATCCGAAAAAAAAAGGTTAGGAAAAAAATTTTAGGAATCAAAATTTTTAGGAAATATGGATTAGGAATTTATTTTTTTTTTAGGAAAAACGGATTAGGAAAAATGGTCGGGAACGTACAAATCCAAACGGTTGTGATAATTGAAGAATGGATCCTTCGCTTTCATTTGAAAAATTTCACCGAATAACACAACTTCATTTTTGAAGGGGAAACAATTTTTTTTTTTTTAATTTGGCATTTTGGGAATTATTTTAAAAATAAATCGTTGACGAAGTGGTTAATCACTTTAAAAATTTCTATTTATATATAAAAAAAAAGTTTTTCCAGGACACAAAAATAAAATAAATAATGAATGAGAACTGGATCGTTTTTTATGTAAAACATCCATCCATCCTGCAAATGAAAGAGAAATTTTCCATTTATCGTTTGACAGATGTTATGTTATAAATCAAAAAAATTTAAGAGTTTATCATGTTGCAACAGTTTTCTTTGAACAATAACTTTACATTATTATCTATGATGACGGATTCGAATTATTATCGAAAATTCCAAAACTGAAGAAAAACAACTCTAAATTGCATTACAATTTTTTTTTAAATTTAGGAAGCATGTTAAATTACAATAACCAGATGTACTTTTTTTTTTTTAGAAACCGATCAAAATAAAGTATAAGCAGAGCTCGTAAATATTTGTTTTGTGAATGTAAGCAATTTTAAGATGTTAATGGTTAATTTTTTATTATCTTTCCTAAGAAGAGATATTTATTATGCTTGTCTTCGTAAATTTTTCAAAATTGGATCAGAAATGAATTTACCGAACTACACACAAAAATCCACGTTCTAAGGAACAACATGTTGCCGGTTAAAAAAAAAAAAAAATGTTTTATGCATTTAACAATTTTTGTTCTCGCAAGTGGATTTTGCAAAATTTTTGCACATTCGAAATGATAATAAAATGTATACCGTATCGATAATGCGGAAGTTGATAAGAGGGCTTCCCGGCTTTTTTTTTTTCGTTAAAACAACACATCAATTTTTCAGAAGTTTGTCTTTAAAATTAATCTTTTGCTTCCGGATAGAAATTTTACAAGACGCACTGAAATCCTGCCCTCCGAATGGAAACTGTGGACTTGATTAAGATTAGGTCCATGAGTTAGCTACAAATGAAAAAATCTTATTTTGGAGTGCAATGCGCGACCAATGAAGACTTCCTATCTGAAACATACTGTAAATATATTTACACTCTAATCAGAGCACTAAATAAGTGGACATAGAATATAAGTTATATAGATAAATGACTGATAAGAAATGTTGCCCTTAGCTAAGGCTGCATAGCATTACAAATGATTAGAGTAAATAAACAATTTGCTGACGTAGTGAGTAAGCGATATTTTTTATTTATTGCTTAATTAGCTAAAATTAAACTTTAATCCACAGAGAGGACAATAATTGCAAAAACTGTCCGCCAAGAGCGCTGGACATTCTTAACTGAAACCAATTATGCTGTAATAGTTTTAGAAATGGTTAGAAATTATTAACTATCGTTAACGGTATAAAGCTATTTGGGAAAACCGTTAAAAAATTGTTTCAGTACATAAATAAATAGGCTTTAAGCAAGGAGTTGCTCACTCTTAAATTACCGTGTATGCACACTTGCTCTTGAATTACTTCGATTAATTTGGACATATGAATTACCAATGAATTACTTGTGAATGACATTTTTGTTGCATAAGCGATACATAAATGAATTTTATATTTTGAGTTTTGTGACTCACTCTCTTTCCCCTTGTATGTATAAAACAGACAATTTCGACTGTGACGTTTCATCCCATAATGCATTGCAAATCGTGTCGTCTGACTGGGTACATTCTAATAATGCTTCCCATAAGCTAAGTATAGACATGCAAGTTAAAAATTCTTTTTGCTCGGTTCAAGAAAAAAATTTTGCAGGTTTGACTTCGGAATTAATTTTATAGAAATAGCTGGCATCAATTATAGAATTTTCAAAATTGAATACCTTGAAATAGCTAAAATCACTGTACCTCCTATTCTTAACTCACGAATCACATAGAGGCGTCGTCTGTTCTTTTGCCCCTTTTAGTCCCAGAATGCTCTGCGCGAATTCCACTGCCGAAATCGTCTATAGACTTTTCTTACGGAAATTTATCATTAAATGTAATATTTTCACGAACGGCCCATCAAGCTTGGGGCCGACGTTAATATGAAATATTTATAAGAAATGCCAATTTCAAAAGCTTTTTCAAAAGCTGGATCGTTAAAATTATCATAAAAATGCCAATTTATTCATGACGAAGCTTCCCCTTAAGGATTTCAAAGATATCCAAAAAATCAAGGTATCTTGGACCCTTCCTCCCCTTTGCCCAAAAATAACAAAAAAGTTAAGTAATTTAACCTCAAATTTTATTTTCAAAAAAATGCCTAAAATCCCAAAATTTTTCGAAGTTTTTTTTAAAAAAGTTGCTGTTCCTTCAAAAAGGAAGCTATACTATTCAGTGAACTTAAAAATGAAAACCAAAAATCCGGTTATTAATTATCACAACCAATCCGATGTGTCCTTTGCGTCATATTTTTGCTGATTCAGCTATTGACCCCTCTAAGGGTTGCAAGGGTACATACATGTACTGTACTCTTCAATAGGATAATTCGAAAATCAACTTTTTTGGAATTTCAAAACTCCTATACATGGAGATAAACTTTTTTATAGACAGAGCATCAACCCTGAATTTTTTCAGATTTTTTGAACGACATCTTGAGAGTCAAATTGGCCTTGAAATTTCAAAAAAGGTCGTACAAGGGCCAAAAATGAAATTTTTTTTTTTGGCATAAAAGGTCATCGATTCCAATTGGTAATTTTGCGAAGATTACGAATTTGAAGTCAAAAATTAGTTTTAATTAATGGTTTTTAAGCTAAAGGTCGGATTGAAAAGCTCTGAAAACCTGGTTACGATTTTTGCCTGTGGGTCAAAAACCGTGCACCAAAACTAATTTTCGACTTCAAATTCGTAATCTACGAAAAATTTTCGATAAGAATCAATCATCTTTGATGCCAAAAAAAAAGTTCATTTTTAGCCATTATATGGGCTTTTCGAAAATTTCAAGGCCAATTTGACACCTCAAGATGCCGCTCAAAAAATCTGAAAAAATTCAGGGTTGATACCCCTCCACCTATAAAGAAACTTT
This sequence comes from Liposcelis bostrychophila, assembly GCA_037577465.1. Lineage (NCBI taxonomy): Eukaryota > Metazoa > Arthropoda > Insecta > Psocodea > Liposcelididae > Liposcelis > Liposcelis bostrychophila. Next base: position 13,749,835 of record CM075211.1, on the reverse strand, counting down.
TCCCGATATAGGAGTTTTGAAATTCCAAAAAAGTTGATTTTCGAACCGCCCTACTTTTAAAGGGAACTGGTTCAACTTCTTAAATACTATGGTGTTACAAATAATTCTCTTCAAAAACATTTCATAAATTAAATTTTTTAAATGTAACTTTCTACCTAATTGTAATTTTTTTACCAACAATTTCAAAATCGAATTAACTCCTTTAATTTTAATCTAGTGTAAATAAATGACGTCATCATTAGAGGAATAGCCTGTCTCAAAGTGAACGACCCTTAATTTCTTCTCTTCCTGACAATGACAATGAGTGTCAATCACGTAAATAATGCTACCAATGATAGCTAGGATTCCACTATTTTAAAGTTAACCAAAATTGCAACATTGCGACAGGCACAAAAACAATAGAAAGGTGCAACGAAAAATGGCGTCCATATTTCAAGTGGCTTGTCATGTTTATCTTACGACAAGACACAAAAATTGTGAACTAGCACTTATCTTACAGCATGTCATGTCTTATTATTCTTATCACATATACGGATCTATATAATATCAGCAACCGAGCAAATTAAAATATTTTTACTTCAAAATGATCAACTGCACTACATATAAAGATCAAACTCCAACCATTACATTTTTTGATGTCTTTCCAAACCGACGATGGTGTAAATCTCAGTTTAACGTTTAAATTCACATATTTCTCACAATTACAAAATAATTATTTACGTACTTCATCCCAGATGTTTTCAGAAAACAATTCATAACAACATTCACCAAGGGTTGAAAAAACAAATAATATTATTCTTGTGCCATAAAACCAAAAATGAGATAAATCAGATTCACCCGTCACTCACTTAGTCATCACAAATTTTTTTTCTTCTGTGACCGTTTACTATTTTACTTCATTTTTTTTTTAAATAATTATTATTCTAACAAAAAGTAATCCTACCTCGAAGAAAATCCAAAGTATCCAGTATCCGGAAAAAAAAAAAAAATAAATAAATCAATTACATTTCACATGGTTCACAACAAATCTCGTGCGTAACCCGTAAGCATGACGAACGACAATAAACGAACTTATTAAAAATCACATGCGGGTCTCTTTCAACGAAACAAAAAAAAGTACGGAAGACAGGGGATGCCAAACTACTAGCGAAATGAAGAAAAACGAGAGAACGTTAGCGCGGAAAAGGCAAGAGGGGAAGATATATCATTTCAAAGAGTGGGGATATTAGTTGTAGCGAATGGACACGAATGTAAATCGGTTATTTTCGACTTGTGTTCACTTCTTGATACTCTTTTGTGTGAGAACTTTATTTACAGGATATCCATGTTGTTTTTTTTATTTTTTTAAATTTCTATATTTTTGATTTTTTTCTTTTTTGTTATTATAATAATCATTTTTATCCGGTTTCCATGATTGTTTAAAAATAGTAATAATAAAATGTAAACTTTCTCTAAACATTATCTAGTGGATTTAAGAATTTTTTTGCGGGGCTATCTATTTCTCCTTTTTAGAAAAAGAAAAATTGAAACTGATTTTAAGAATGGGTATGCTTTTAGTCTGGTTCTGGCGTTCCCGACCATTTTTCCTAATTCGTTTTTCCCAAAAAAATAAATTTCTAATCCATTTTTTCTAAAAAGTTTGGTTCCTAAAATTTTTTTTCGAACCATTTTTTTCCGAATTTTCAATTTCTCTAAAATTTTTTGATTTCTAAAATAAAATTTCCTAAAATGAGTATTTTTCCTAATTTTTTACATCGATTTGAGATTTTACTTTTAAGAATTCAAAAATTTTAGGAAAATTAAAAATTTAAAAAAAAAATAAGAAGAACCACAGTTTTATAGGAACCAAAATTTTTAGAAAAAATGGATTAGGAATTTACTTTTTTTAGGAAAAATGGATTAGGAAAAATGATAGGGAATCTGGTTCTGGTTTTTTAAAATAAAAGGCAGAGGCTCTAAAAAAATTGATCTAAGGTATCAGTTCTTCAAAGTGACTCGGTTTTGGATAATGATGATGATGATGATAACTACTATTATAATTATAAAGTATAATTGTATATTATTATTATAAGTTATAATTATAAAGTATAATTGTATATTATAATTATAAGTATAATTATATATTATGATTATATATTATAATTATAAAGTTTAATGATATATTATGATTATAATTTGTTATAGTTATAATTTATTATATTTATTATAAAGTATAATTAGTTGTACAGTATTATTGTAAGTTATAATTACAAAGTACGATTGTATGTTATAATTATAAAGTATGATTATATGTTATAATTATAAAGTATAATTATATGTTATAACTATAAAGTATATTTATAATCATAATATAATTATAACCAAGTATGATCCACATACCGATAACCCCAACTGAGAGAATTACATCCTCCCCTGCCTTAATGCAGCTTTTAGGTTTGTTGGAAAAATTAAAAGTATAATTATAAAGTATAATTATACAGCATGTTATAATTATAAGTATAATTATATATTATGATTATATATTATAATTATAAGTATAATTATATATTATGATTATAATTTGTTATAGTTATAATTTATTATATTTATTATAAAGTATAATTACTTGTACATTATTATTGTAAGTTATAATTATAAAGTACGATTGTATGTTATAATTATAAGTGTGATTATATGTTATAATCATAAAGTATAATTATATGTTATAACTATAAAGTATATTTATAATTATAATATAATTATAACCAAGTATGATCCATATACCGATAACCCCACTGAGAGAATTACATCCTCCCCTGCCTTAATGCAGCTTTTAGGTTTGTTGGAAAAATTAAAAGTATAATTATAAAGTATAATTATACAGCATGTTATAATTATAAAGTATAATTATAATGGTTTCACTACAGGTCCGTTTGGATAGGAATAATATCAGTGTTTTAAATTAAGGATAAAATTTAAACGCAGTTTTTTTTTTTTTTTTTTTTTTTTTTTAAGTCAAAGAAGCGCACGAATATTACTATTATCATCATCCTCGAGCCGATAGGTCAAGCTAAGCACTTATGGGAAAAACAAAATTAGGAGTGTTCAAAACAGAATTTTTATAAAATAGGAGTGAATGGGGATGCATTGCAATTGGCAGGCAAAAATTATGGTCATTCTTTTAAAGAGTCCGCATAGTTGGCAATCGACATGTTTGCATTAGTTGGCAAAAAGTTTTGGATCCGCCAGTGTGTTGGGAGGGCAAATAAGCCAATTGTTTTTCAAAACTCATGCATTTAATCAATCTGTTTAAAAAAAAAAAACATTGTTCGCTCATACTTATAAGCTTTCCAAATAAAAAATAAGGGCAGTTCTCAACTCTGTTCTCTAGTGCAACCCAAAAATCCCCAGACGCCCAACTTCAAAAAAAATATATACGATGCATTTCATCGATCGAAAGGACAGATAACTGAATTTCTAAAGAATGAATGCACTAAAAAAAAATATATATTAATCGGCTTTCAACATTGTTTACGTTTTGTCCAAAGGTAAACATAAATATTGTCGAAAAGATGTCAATCAGTTTCGTTTAAGCGTTGCCCTTCAAATGTATCTGTTGGAGAAGATTTATTATTTTAAATGATTAAAGGCTTATTTGGCGAAGGGATAGGCTAAAAAAAAGATGCAAATATTTGGAAGGGTTTTCACAGAGGTCTTTCGACCATTCAAAACAAATAGAGTGCCATAAGATAAGTGTGGCCTATTTCAGGAAGTTTGTATCGTTGTTTAAAAGAAAAAAAAAAAAAAAAAAAAAACATTGTTCGCTCATACTTATAAGCTTTCCAAATAAAAAATAAGGGCAGTTCTCAACTCTGTTCTCTAGTGCAACCCAAAAATCCCCAGACGCCCAACTTCAAAAAAAATATATACGATGCATTTCATCGATCGAAAGGACAGATAACTGAATTTCTAAAGAATGAATGCACTAAAAAAAATATATATTAATCGGCTTTCAACATTGTTTACGTTTTGTCCAAAGGTAAACATAAATATGTCGAAAAGATGTCAATCAGTTTCGTTTAAGCGTTGCCCTTCAAATGTATCTGTTGGAGAAGATTTATTATTTTAAATGATTAAAGGCTTATTTGGCGAAGGGATAGGCTAAAAAAAAGATGCAAATATTTGGAAGGGTTTTCACAGAGGTCTTTCGACCATTCAAAACAAATAGAGTGCCATAAGATAAGTGTGGCCTATTTCAGGAAGTTTGTATCGTTGTTTAAAAGAAAAAAAAAAAAAAAAAAAAAACCATATCTTAAATTTTTTTTCCAACAGTGGGGGATCAAGGTAATGCAGGAGATCAATAAATGATTCTCCTAAATAGCGAAAGCAGTAAATAATATGTTCGTCTCCATTGGTCATTAATTAATTCATCGTCAGTAAATAATATGTTCGCCACTGGAACAGGCATAATTTTGATCACTTTAAAAACTAAAAAGTATACCAAACATATATTGTGTTCACTTTACGTTAACATTTTTTTTTAAAAGAAGCCTTTTAATGCCAAATTATTCAACTTACTGCCAAAACATTTTTTTAATGCCAAATTATTTATTTTATTGCCAAAATAATTTTTCTACTGCCCAAAATTGCACTGTTAATGAAAAACTGCCATTTTATGAAAAAGTACTGCCCTACTATTAATAAATTACTGCCTCTTTAAATAGACGCTAATTAAAATAATAGCTAAATATAGGTTTTATAGGCCTGTAGACACCCCGTAATTTTCAATATACACCAACGTTATACCATCTTCTAAAAAGTGCAGACAAGAAAACTGAATGCATTCAACGCATGCCTTATCAAATGTACGGTACAAATCTCTAAAACGTACTAGATTTTCGTCCTAGAGAGAGAGAGAGACAGAAAATGATTAGGAAGCAAATCTTTGAAGAATTGTTTCCTATTTAAGAAACAAAACGTCATCTATATTATCAATAGTAATCTTCGACGTTTTTTTTAAAAGAACAATTAAAATCCTTATGTTACGTTTAACAACAGCACTTTGTACATTTTTAAAATTAAAAATAACTCCCAAAAAATAAATGCTTATAATAATGTCAGGTTCAATTCAAATTTATAAAAGTTGGCCATGTCATTTACCTGCAACGTTACACTGAGTCATACTTCATATTGAAATTCAGTCATTTACCTTTTCTATGCGACCCACAAAGCCAAACTGCATAATCTTAAAATTTTATCATACGAGAACCACACGTCAAGTTTATACATTTTCATTACTCAGAGTAGAAACAGTCGTCTTTCAAACATAGTTTCTACTGTTGAAAACCGGTTTTTACAACAGATCTTGGGGAACGTTCAAGTATTACGTAAGATTTTTAGGGGGGGGGGGTCCGCATCCACCATCTTCGCAATAAGCTAAGTATTGCGAAATGTCTTACAACCGGGGGGGAGGGGGTCCAAAAACCCGGAAAAAAGTCTTACGTAATACTTGAACGTTCCCTTGAAGCAGGGTAAATATTTCACTTTTCTTCCCGCACACTCACTTTTCTACCCGGGGAAGAAAAGTAGGCTGAACTTTTTTTGTTTGTTTTCGATTAAAGACTCGAAAGACGCGTGCCCACTACATTAAAAGTAAATAACGCGAAGGAGTCTTTTTACGATCCCACTGGAATCTGTAATTCGTGAGAACTCGGTTCGTATAGTTCGGTCGAGTTCGATAATTCGTTCGGTATAGTTCGTTCCGGGCGCGCATAACAAGCGGTTATTTTCACTTTGTTTCAGCACCTTTTTTTTTTTCATTTTCATATGGATTTAAAATCCACAGGGGGGGCTCAAGCATTCTCACAGGCGAGGATCTAAGTTACCCCTTGCTCCTCCCCTGGTTACGGGGCTGCATATTAATTTTTTATAAAAAGTTCGGTTTTCCTTCGTAATGAAAAGCAATTTACGTTTCTCGTCCTTGAAAGTTGTGTTTCGCAACTTTGCGCCCTCGTTGCAGAACACAACTTTCAAGGACTCGAACGTAAAGAGCTATTTTTCAAAATTTTATTCAGTACCTCAAAGACGCAATTTTTTAAAAAGCGCATAAACGCTGACTAAATCGTTTAGAACTCAAAACTCAGCGATTTCTTTTTTTTCAACAAACAATAAACAACCGTATACGATGCATGAAAGGGAATGCAAAATTCGCAACAAATCACAAAACCAAAGCGAAAACGTGTTTTTCTTTCTCTAGTCATTGTTGACAAGGCAATTGACATTTTAGAAAAAAAAAATTAAAAAAAAAAAAAAAAAAAAAAAGTAAAACATAGAAATGATTGAAAACAAATAATCGATCATTAACATTTGTAATAAGATTAATGGTGAACTCCTTTGCATTGAAAACATGTTATATATATTGGTATCCTCGTTCTAAATATTCCTTTTATTTTTTTTATCTCAGGTCCCATCATCATTTTCGCAATTTTTCATCCAACGTATCTTTCGAAGAATAACAGGCGCGTAATATACAACGCAATATGTTTTTAGCTACACAGATTAACTGATAACGAAAATTAATTATCTAGTGCCTAAGATAAAGTTTTTTTTTTTTTTTTTTTTCGTTTTAAAAGCTCGCTTCCTCGTCATCTTTTTCGTGTCCTTCTCGCTCATCACTTTATCTATGATAATTAAATAGCTATTATGTCAGACGAGTTTTTTTCCCTCTTTATCACGGGTAAACAGAACTTTATCTAAAGTTAGGACAAGTGGCCCTTCACGTTTTCATTAAGTCCCTTGTCCAAAGATTAACTCAATAAAACGTATACACAGGGTTTTCCTTATTTCCTGCAAGTTTTTTTTTTACATTATTATATATTTTTTTCCCTTTCAACTATCATCTACAATGATTAATTACACAACTGGATTATTGATTAATTTAAACACTGAATATGTTCCCTTTCATTAATCGATAAGTGTCCAGCACAAGGATATTATTTGTGCGACTTACTACTTGACTTAGTCATGTGGGTTTGGTCAGTACGGACACTTTACTGGACGGTAATGAGTAAGATAAGCCCATCCCATATTTTATATTTATGAATATCATATACGAGAAAAATAAATATAAGTAGGCGAAGTTAAAATTGCTTCATCGGGATGCGTTAAAAGCTATGAAATAATATGCGTGCTGAATGAACCGTAAAATTTAAATACCCTACGAATCTCCATAAATAAATATATTTTCATCGATATAGTTAGATTCAAATGAGATAGGTCTTTCCGGTAGCTGAGGTACAAATCTCTTCAAAGAAATAATTTCTGAAAAGTCTTATCATTTTTATTAAAAACTGGCCGTCACTGGAGAATCCACATGGGGGAAAGGGGGCAAGGGGGCAATGGGTCTGCATAAAACTGAAACAATTTGGCGACTATATAAATGGGACAGTAAATAATAATGGGTAGGACAGTTTTTTTCCCATAAAATCGGCAGAAGAAAATTTAAATATGGGGCAGTTTTTTAAAAAAATTGGCAGTGAATCCACTTCTTTTGGGGCAATAAATTTGATAGAGGTAAAGATACTGGGGCAAAATTACATATAAGAAATGTATAAAATATATATATAAAATATATATAATTTAATATAATTTTTATATTTTAGAAAAGATGCAGAGTGGCAGTAATTAATAATTGAAGGGCAGCATTTTTTTATAAAACTAATTTTTTGCATATATACTGCTTAAAGAACGCAGGGCATTAACCACTAGGGTGGGTCGAAAACCAAAAATTTTGAATTTTTAAAATGCCTGATAGCGCAATCGCTGCGTTTTATCATTTGTGATATAAAATAAAAAAATTTTCCTTTTTAAATTTTTTTTTTTTAAATGGCGTCTTGAGGCTTCGCAACAGCCAAAGTTTTGTAAAACTCCATAAGGGATGAAAATTCGACTTTTGGATTTTTGTGAGAAAAGGATCGTTTCTTATCGGATTTTGAACGTAGAAATCGGTTTGCGTCAAACTATTTTTTTTTTCTTGAGATCTTTTAAAAAATATGATAAAAATATTAGAATTTTAGATTTTTGCCATTTTTATGCCATATTTGGCCTGTATCTCAAGAGCAAAAATAGTTAGACGCAAACCTACGTCACGTTAAAACTCCGATAGGAAACGATACTTTTTTCACAAAAATCCAAAAGTCAAATTTTCATCCCTTATGGAGTTTTACAAAACTTTGGCACTCTTGCGAACAGTGGCGTCGCTAGGCCCTTTTTGAGGGGGGGGGGCCATTGCCGCTCCAATGTTGGATTTTGCCCCCCCAATAATTTCTCATGACACTTCATTTTCAATTCAAAAGGGCAGTAAAAATCATTTTAGGCCACGTTTTAAAAATTTTTTTTTCCTTTCGCCCCCTCAATATTTAAGGTCTAGCGACGCCACTGCTTGCAAAACCTCAAGACGCCATTTTAAAAAAATTTCAAAAAGGAAAAATTTTTTACAATTGATAAAACGCAGCTATTGGGCTATCATGCATTTTGAAAATCCAAGATTTTTGATTTTAGACCCACCCTATTACCCACCTGCCGAACAAATATTATTTACTCGCTGAAACAGGCATAATTTTGATTACTTTAAAAACTGAAAAATATGTACATCAAATATTGGGTGTCACTTTATGTTACTTAGCCTTTTTTTTTAAATGCCAAAAAATGCCTTTTAATGCCAAATTATTTATTTTACTGCCAAAATATTTTTTTTACTGCCAAAATAATTTTTCTACTGCCCAAAATATTACTGTCAATAAAAAAACTGTCATTTTATGAAAAAGTACTGCCTTACTACTAATAAATTACTGCCATTATAAATAGACGCCAAACAATATTTTTTTACATTAGATAAAATACGATTTTTTTAGAAAACTAATTTTACAATAGACAGTATTCGAATTTTTGTGCAAGTTTTATTCAGACATCCCCTCCCCGCACCTCCTTCTCCCCCTCCCCCAAAAAAAAGTTTGATCTCCGTCAAATTTTATGAGGTGACCTAAATTTGTAATTAAAAAGCTCAGTTATTGTTTTTTCACCAACAACCAATTAATAAAAAAGGAAGTATTATGGGGGGAAAAATTTGGCGGTTTCTTAGAACAATCACACATTAATGATTAGCTTGCGCTAGATTACCATTTTTTTTTTTTTGGAAAACTGATTCTAAGAAAAAATAATTTATAATCATAAAACCATGTTTCTGACCAAACTGATAAGTAGCAAATAGGATCTCAGCAAAAAAAAAAAAAAAAAAAAAAAAAAAAAGTAACGAAAAGAAAAAAAAACTTAGCAGAATTTTTACAAAACTTTTTCTCATCAATAAGATTTCGCACCTTGGAGGAAAATGATCAATTTCACTGATGATTTCCTTAAAGGCTGAGTTTCTTTCTTAAGAAATCAACGGGAGTCTTGTAAAGCTTTATCAGCAGCACAAAACCAAATCTTAAAATAAGGCGACTTCATAAATAATTTTTTTTTTTTTTTTAAATGTTACTTTAATTTATCAAAAATTTCGCTAGTGGCTGGTCGACTCAGATGATGAAATTCACACAAATATTGACACAAAACACTAAAACAGGCATACGAACAATTGGGACGAAGTTTCATCCCTCACATGTGTCATACCCATTAGAATAAATTGTTGTTGTACAAAATGACAATCAGAAAAAGGCATAATGTAAACAAAAAAATGTTATGCTAATGTTCGTATTTTTTTTTTTTTAACTTTTTTTCTCATAAACAAACTTTATTCTCAAAATCTCTTCAACAGTTTAAAATAACTTCAACCTTCGTCATAAAAATAAGAGGCCTGATTAAAACTACAGATTAAAATTTAAAAAAACAAAAACAGTAGCTACATCTTTAACAACGAAAGAACAATATAATAAGTGGGTAGTAGAGCAAGTGCCCAACCTACCGAATTACAATTATTAGACTCATGGAAAAATCCAAATCAAAAAATTACAAAATTTCTCCAGATGCATCTCGAATCTTACTATCTACGTGCCTGAATATAAGGTCAAATTAAAATTGCGGACTGCAATTTTCATCGCACACAGATTGCACCGCACACACGTGATGATGATCATCATCATCATGGACCACAATTCCACGAATAGTATGTGAATCATATCGCGCATTTCCGTTCACCCGGATATAAACTTTTAACATTTCGGTACGTTGGAAATTAAAGAAAAAAAAAAAAAAGTTTCAAATCATGTTTTCATTAAGGAAAAGCATATTGCACATACCTTTTAAGACGGTAAACAACGGATTCAGGTTCGCAGGTGTTCCGAAGTTTCAACAAGATAAAGCATGACTTCCTTTTGCCGTCACGCGATTCCGTACACTGAATGGAAGTTGATTGTTCATCAGCGGACGGTGAGATCCTACGGACAAACGGTAGTAGTAAAGCGGTTAGTAGAGTTTTATTGCAAAAGAAGTTAACTCCTACGCTGGTTTTTTTTTATAACATACATTGTAATATTAAAATTTCGTCTGACGTTGCGTGCGAGTTTGTTATTTTTAGATTGATCCGATTATTATTCAACTTTATTTTTCTTTTATAAACGATTTATGATTTAACAAAAAAAAACAATGCTATCGATGCATTGAAGCAGTGACGACGCCAGATGGAAAAAGTACAATTCCGGAATTTCTTCAATTTTCAGAAAAATAATATTTAAAATTTTTGGGAAGAGTGGGTCCAGGATTTTTTTTTCAGGAAAACCTAAAGGTTCTAGTTCGTTTACATAACCGGCCGGTTAGCCGGGCGGTGTACACATTTTAACGATAAAAAAAATTTAAAAAATTTTTTTTTTAAATCCAATATTTTGTACATGAAAACGGGGTCTAACCGTACCCAAAATGTTTCGTTATGTTCAGAGATAAATTTCCATGATATTAAATGCATGAACAACAGTTAATAGTTCTTATATTTGATAATATTTAATTGTTTTCGCAGAAAGAAAAAAAAATGTTTATTTCCGAGAGACTAGTGCAGCGATCTAGCGGTGAAATGCAAACTATTTCAACAACAAAAAGAAAGATGGCGTCTTATTTTTTTATTTCGAAAACATTAAAAAAAAAATATCAAATTTAGGCAGCCTAAAGCCTTTTTCATACGTTTTCAATAACGAATCTTTACCTCTTCAACATAACAAAACGTTTTGGCACGGTTTCGGTGCGATCCGATCTCATTTTTATGTGTAAAATATCTAATCAAAAAAAAGAAAATTAACTTCTTTTATTGTTAAAAAATTTTCACCGCCCGGCTGACCGGCCGGTTATGTAAAGGAACTAGAACCTTTAGATTTATGCATAGAAGTAGACTTTGTAAACTGAATAATTTATTCTGTGAAAAATTTTTTCTCCCCCAGGTTTTAAAAAAGCCAGCCTGGGTTTCCCCTCGCACATATCCTCAAGAGATGAGCCAGGTTATGAATCAGGACATGTAATGTATGTGGTGGGATTTACAACGGCAAAAAAGTTTATAATCACTTAACAAAATTATACAATGCACAGAAATTTCAGATGAAAGTTCTGAAGACTCAAATCTTTTTTGAAAATTAAATCTTTGGCCAAAAGCAACTTTGAATATATATATTTTTTTTAAAAATAGTCTCCAAAAACCTGGGGAGGAAAAAAAAAACCAAACTACAATTAATTCTATAGAACATTTTGGAATTGTAAAAAGATTTCCCATCTTTCTAAAATTTTAAACTCTCTTCCACCTTCTTACAATAGGCATAATCATCATAACATATAGGTTTTTTAATGGACAATGGGCATTATCACTGACCTTATTTTAAAACTGAATTTCCTCCGAAAGGATAATGTAATGGCTCCTACTTTCCCATTACATAGTTTCAAACATGTTTGGTCCCTCTAGTGCGCTCAGAAAACAAATTGACTTAGCATAAGGCCTTAATAACCGCGCGATTATGCTTTCAACGCTTTTGTTTCGTACCAAGACATTGTCTGACTCGTCGCAAGTCATCAGCTCAGCTGTCGGAACGTGTGTTGTAAACAAACAAAATGGCGACTTATGTAGAACTTATATGTTATGAAAATACTGTTCATGCTCGCGTGTATCAAACAATTTCACACTAAACAATGTAAATAAATTAACTATATGAAACTTCAATAGAAGAAATTATATTTTTACTTCGTTTTTTGTAGCTTCGTAGTAACAACATAACCTAAACATAACCTATCCTCCGCGCTTTGAACCATGTTAAACTTCTGTTCAATTTTTTTAAAGAAAATACTTAATTTAAGTTACCTGAATATAAAAATCTGCAATATTCATCTTGTTTAATCCATGATACAAGTTTTTAAAATAAAAATTAAAACGATACTACGTTTTTATTCCATTAAATAATAATTATAGTTTTCGCGAGCCGCCATGTTGATTCCGATATCATACTGTCCGACAGTGTCGCCAATAGTTGCAAAACCGAAATGACTTATCACAAGACATTTTTTGGTTTTCGCACGGTTTTTACAAAAAATGTCTTTGCCTTTAATGCACTTTTGCTTCCGCATTAGTCATTTTCTTTTCTGAGTGATGACGTGGCATCATTTAGACAAAGGTAACTGACGTCGTGACTAATACAGTGAACTCGCCCTAAGTTGGACACCCACTGTTCCACTAAAATTGTCCAACATAGAGATAGTGTCCACGTTGTGGATAAGCATTTTTCCAAGAAAAAAAAAACGCTAATTTTTTACAATAGGTAAGCAAAAACTTTATTAAAAGAAGAAAATAAAATAATTTACGCGGTATGAAAAAATGATCGATTTTACTTTGTTTGAGGTTGGCTAAGTTTTCTTCAATTTTTTTTTCTTGTTACCGATTCCATATCCGAAAGTGTATCATAGAAATTTAAATTTTGATAATTTCTGCAGATTTTGAGAATTTCAAGAGCCTTCATAGCATCTTCAAAAGCAAAAATACAAATTTTATCTTCCCGCTTTTCTTTTTTCTTTACGCTTTTTTCTTTTTTGGATTTAGTTTAATTTTATGCACTCTTCAAATAATGTAAGCAAGAGGTGTCATAATAAGCTTGTAGGGCTTTTTCGTATTTCTATTATTTTCCGTGCCCATTTTTTTTCCATCTGCTTTTTTTTTTTTTTAATGGTTTATTTGGCAATGGGTCAAGACCCTTGGCCATAATTCCCTCCTGCTGCCATGAGTGCTTATGGAATCCATGTTTCCCGCTAAGTCCAAGTTTTAAGTAAAAAAATGTGAATAATCTTTTCATTATTTTTTTAAAATCAATTTTTTATATACTATTTCCAAATTAAAAGAGTATTATTTACTTTAAAAAAACCCTGAATAATAAAATTTTTGTATGCATGCCATGCAGTTATTTCTCAAACATTTCTTTTATTTATTTTTTTAGTTTTTGTAGAAACTCGCCAATTTACCATCAAGCTGAGTCGAATATTTTCGCCCTTGCGGCCAAATGGTATCAATAATTGGACATTCAAAAATGTAATCCCGATGCCAGCACTAACACTTTCGCAATGCCGATGCCGATGCCGATTTCGGATATTAAAAAAAATCCGATGCTAGCATCGGCATCGGCCAAAATTATTCTTCAAAAAATGTTTTCTTCAGTTTCGGACACCTGAAAAAAAAATAACAAAACCAGATGTAAACATAAAATTTCGTTTTATATTCTTCAATTATTTTATAATTACAATGAATTCTTTGGTTACTACATTACTAAAACAGGAAAGAAGAATTAAAGTACGGTAATGTAGATTTTCAAAAAATTATTTATAATAAATAAATAATCTGCTTCTAAAATTGAGAACTGATAATAGTGATGCAAAAGAAAATGCAATGTTGCATTCATGTTTTATGCTAAAAAAATGTTTTCTTTCTAACTTTTGGAAATATTTTACAAATTGTACAAAAAAGTCGAATATAGACACTAATTTATAATATACAAAATAAAAAAAATGACATATACATTTATAAAAAGAGATCAATATAAAAAAAAACTAAAAAAAAATGATAATATACTGCATTCTATTTGTACGATTTATCTAAAAAATACGGATCAGTCGGATTATTTTTATTTTTACTTTTTTTTTTTTTTCATGATTTAAAAGGACTTGTTTTCGAATTATTTTATGCCAATGATATCACAGATTTTTAATTGGCATTTCAAGTTCAAAAATAAAAATACTTGACAAGGTTCGACTAAAAAGTGATGCTTCTGACTGAAGCAATGAAACAGGCAAGTCTAAATTAAAAGAAAAATGATTGAGCAAATTAAAATAAGAAAATTTGGCGAAATTCACGACATTTGTTTTTGGAAATTTCGAATGCAATTTTACTAATGAACACATGTTTTTTTCACACAAAATGTGATTTAATTTATTTTTAAGGAAGCGACCCTTATTTTCTTATTTAAACACAAACACCGTGTGTTCGTATGAGCTTTTTACGAAAATATGAGTCAACACACAGGACCTGTTCCTAAACCGATTTTTGCCTAATTTATAATTATAAATTACGCTAAAATTAAAATTACACGCGGACGATATGTACGTTATATACGATTTTCTAAATTTAAAAAAAAAAAAGTTTCATACATAGTATGTACAGGAAATGCCACTGAATTTTCCCAGCAGCATAATAAAAATTTAAAATTATTTACACGTAAGTCTCGAAAGATACTTTTAAATTAGAAATAATTTTCGCGGGCTATACAAAAGACGAAAATCCGGGCAACGGGGCCCGCGATCTCGCCATGTTATTCATAATAATCTGTCCTCCGTTTAAACTGACTACCGCACTGCCTTCCGGCTCAGAATCCGTATAACTAGAATAATTCCGAACCGGCTTCTGTCTTTTCCACGATTGCCTCAGGGAATCGTTTACGTTCGCGTAGTGGTTAACGAAGGAATGCGGGTCGGAGCGAACGCTTTCGTTTTCTGTATCCGACTGGGAATCCGTGGAGCTGATTTCCGACGGTTTTTCCGTCACGCTGCTATCATCCGGATTCTCGTCGTAACCTTTCAAACTTTCCTCGTCGGAATGGTACGCCACGGAAGCAGGAGACGGTCGAGGTGGGGATTTCCCGACCATCGGTTGCGGTTGTCCCAACATCGATTTCCTGGCTAACGTCCCTCGTTTGCTGAGGGTCCCGGTGTTGTTGTTGTGACGAGATCGATATAATTCCATGGCTAGTTCTTGCCTGTCGTCCATATCCATCGCCATGGATTCTTCCAGTGTTTTTTGTGCTTCCTCTGAAATGTATAAAAAAAAAATAAATTAGTTAATACGAAAAAAATTTAATTTTTTAAAAATTTAAATTCGAAAATATTTTTAAAAAAGCTAAAAAAAAAAAAAAAAGCTGAACATTCTACGAAAGAACATACAAATGAACACCCTACACCTTGAAAATACGGTTTTCAAGAATTGATTAATAAAAGATTGTTTGAAACAAGAAATGGAAAATGATATATACAAACGTTAACAAGAGCTGCAGGAATCTGATGCGTACCATACTCACGTTTGTATTTATAAGTTTTACTTTTTACACATAAAACTGCTATAACCATTATTATTATAATAATGGAAGAAGCGGCCAGCGCTACCATAAACCATGTTTGCCGGTAAAATGGTTTTTGTTGAAGGTATCCGTATTCTAAATATAATTTGGACGGTGTCAAAATCTAAAAAAAGAAAAAAAATTAATTTAGAAAAACAAAATTGCGCAAAAAAAATGATGTCAATTAAATTGGAATTTACTTATTTGAAACAGCGGGAATTTTAAATAAAGGGATTTTCATCGATCAGATTTCCAAGTTTATGGTAGAAACGTTCATTTTTTTCTGAAAAATTTGGGCCACAACATTAAATTTCTCAGGCAAAGCAGGGCATCTAACAAATATAAAAAAAGGAACTTTCAAAAATATGGATTAAAAAAACGAAAAGGCTTGTATTTATCCGGTCACTATTTTGATATTTAATGTATGTATTTTGATAATTTAATTTGACAATAATTTAATTTTGATAATGTCAGTATTTTGATAATTTAATTTGACCAGTATTTTTTATTATGTTTTTCCGTATTTATTAATAGAATACCAGTAAAAAATTTAAATGGTCAGTATTGGATGATGAGTAAAAAAAAATAAAAAATCAGTAAAATATTATATTCTTGCCAAAAAAAAAAAAAAAAAAAAAAAAAAAAATTGCGAATGAAGCATTTGCGAGAAGTTTATCTCCACATTTAAATACTGGATTTTGTTCTTCATGCGATTTTCACTTTTCTTAGGGTCTAAAAAAAAAAGGTGATTTTTTTTTTAGATTTTTCGATCACGTTTAGCGGTGGCTCACGGTGGCTTGAAAAAAAAAATTTATTTGGCATTTTTTTAAACAAATTTTTCCGAAACTTAAGGAATAATTTTTTGGGACCAAACCAAGTTGTCTATTTGTTTTTGACGCCGTAGAATCCGAAAATGACCATCCGGTATCGATTAGAATCACCCCTAACTGGCCAAAAATAGCAATTTTTTGTAAAAAATTTCGAGTCAACTATTGTCACCGTAAAACAGCACCAAAGTATATTTTCGACAACGCAGAGTTCGAATTTGACTACCCCGATTCGATTAAAGCCACCCCTAACTTAATTAGACCCGGTTTTTTTTTTTTTTTTTTTGATACAAAAAATTACTTTTTGGCATGTCGAAAAATTACTGCCTGAATGAATTAAAAATACCGATTTTTTAAAATAAATATATTGCCCAAACGAATTTTAAATACTAATTTTTTAAATAAGATACTGGCAAATAAAATGAAAATATTGCCCAAATGAATTTAAAATACTGATTTTATAAATAAAATACTGGCAAAAAAAAAATAAAAAATACTGCCTGAATATATTTCTGACTTACTACATACAAAAATACTGGAAATTTAAATTTAAAAATACTGCTTTTAATATTAAAATACTGGTGCAATAAATTTAAACCACACGAAAATACGCAGCTATTAATTACAGGCTTGGCAGGGCAGGAGACCTTTTTCTCCCCAAAACAAGTGTCGGCGGGCGCCAGAAATTTTGATATTTTTCCGCCAATGCCGGCTTTAAAAAATTTTGTACCCTCGGTTTCGGACCCCTGTTCGTATTTTAAAAAAATCTCTAAATACTTACCACATCGTCTGAATAAGCAGGGTAACTTATTCCGTATTTATTATAAGAAATCACTCGGAAATTATAGGAAGTCGAAGGAAGAAGATTTTGATATGAAATCGTGAAATCTTGGAGCGGTCCATTGTTCGTTCGTGTAACGGTCTGCCATCTTGTATCATCTGTTACAAACAAAAATAAAAATAAAAAAATTAATAAACTTAAAATGATTTTTTAAGACATTAAAAAAAAAAAACATTCTTTGTTAGACAATTTTGTCGATAAGCTTATTGTCAGCAAAAAATGATTTTCATCAAAATACCCTTTTAAGCGCCATTTTCCACAGTTAAATATTTATTTCACATAAGCCTCGACAGCCACTTTAAGCATATTCTCCCCCCCAAAAAGCTCAATCATTAAAAACAATATAAAACATCCGGCGATTGATTTTTCCGCTTTTTTTTTTTTTTAATTTAATTTCATTGACCAAAAAAGTCTACCACTTCTTCCTACAATGATAACGTTTTCTACGACTAGAAAAAGGACCGATTGATTTCCAATACAGCTAACCAACAACAAGATTCACTCAACCAAAAAAAAAATTCCTTGATTACTGCGAAAATTGATCAATCGTTGTTATTTACACTAAGCTACGTACATGTAATGATCGGTTAGTAAAAAAGCTGCTCGAAAAATCTAGTTACTAATGTAATGAATCATGTTTATTTTTTGCTTTTTTTTTTTTTTCTTGTTAGTACTGGAAAAGAAAGGACGAATAATAAGAACTTACAGAGTTGCCAATCTTCATGGACTGCAAAAAACAAACAAAAAGATTTGTATATCGGTGCCGTATAGCCCTCCACCCAGAAAAAAAAAAAGAAGAAAATAAAATAAGAAAAATCCACCCAGTTTTTAAAAGTGAAGATATTGCTTACAAAAAAAAGGAAAGAAAAATTTGAAGACAGTTAAGAGTTGAAAAAAATTGTTTTCTTTTTTTAAAATTAAATCGCCGATTAAGCTTGCGGTTACCCACCTTTGCGTTTGCTTTGAATGTAGTATCCTAAAATCGGACCTTTGCCAGAAGGTCCATTTGCCCAATGTAAATCGATACTTGAAACCGATTTTCCAAGTAACAAATCTTTCGGCCTAGCCGGAGATCCTTCCTGCGGACCAGTCGTCACGTTCCCGGTGATCGCAGGACCGTAATCCAACGTCTGAGCTCTTACGGTGAACGTGTACGTAACTTCCTCTTCTAAAGTTTGTACTAATAAACTTGTTCCGGTTACTTTTTGCTTTACCTATAATTCAAAATAAAATTTTTTGAAATTTCAGCTCTTAAAAATCCTAAGTCACGATATAAAAAAATTATTTAAAAAAAGTAAAATTTAAATTTTTGAATTTTTTTTTTCATTGAAATCAGCGCCCCAAGCGGTAACTTTTGGAATCTTAAATTTTTCAAAAAATTACCTGTTTGCTAAATTTATCGTTTTGCTCGGCTGTCTCATAAGTGACTATATAACCGATGATTTCTCCGTTTCGTTTCTTCGGGGGATTCCAAGACACTTTTAAACTATTCATAGTTATATCCGAAAATGATAAATCGGTAGGGGGACCAGGCAATCCTTGCAACGTTTTGACGGTGACAGGAGCCGATCTCGGCCCGTCCCCAGCAGGATTGAACGCCAACATTTGAATTCGGTATTCCGTGTATTTATCCAAGAACACAAGGCTGTGAGAGTTGTAAGTGGCTGGAACAACTTCGATTTCTTCTTCAGTTTTACGGTCTTGCTCTTGAGGAGAATCGATTACGAGATAAAATATCTTTAAAAAAAAAATTAGATTAAAATTAAGAAATTGTAACATCGAAATTGACAAATAATAAAAAGTCGTCTTATGTTCTCAAAGCGGACATCTCATAAAATAGAAAATATCGAAAGACATGCAACGCCTCAGATGATTTTGAACTGCAAATTTTTATTTAAACGTACTTTATATCCCAACAAGTCTCCATTCTGCTGACTTTGAACTGGCGGCTGCCATCGTAATCGTACTTCAGTGGACGAAACCGGCTCACATTCTAAATCTCTGGGTTCTCCCGTAGGTACGGCTTCTCCGACGTAAACGGTTACGGGTGGACTCGGAGGTCCGTCTCCTTGAGAATTAAACGGCACGACGATGATCTCGTAATTTTTATCGCGAGTTAATTCCGTCAAAACGACTTTGTCCTTCTGCAAAATCAAAAATGGAAAAGCATTAAAAAAGAAATTAGTTGATATACAAAAGAAAAATCAGATTGGGATATGGGGGCATATTCCTATGTAGGACTAAGTCTTTGGGGTACTGTCCTAATATTGCTAAATAACAATAAAGCTATTTAAAAATTTTAAGGCATCTTTTTGCTCATTTTTGGTCAAAAAATTCGAATTTTTTGATAAAAACATAATTTTTTTCCCGCCAAGAAAAAAATTTAAAATTGTTGATAAAAAAAGGTCAAAAGTTGAAAAAAATGAGTCCAAGTTTTAATTAAAGTCTTCAAACTTAAAATTTTAATATTAAAACATTGCTTTAGCTCATATTCTCGACTAAAGAAAAAAGAACAAAATTAAAAAATTAAATTAAAAAATTTAGTGAACATTTTATTTAAAATTTCTAAGTTCTTGTTTTTCTTCATGTAGTCTAATTTTAATATTTTAAAAAAAACGGCGAAAATATAAAAAAAAGTTAAATAAGAAATTTTTAAGTACTTGCTTTAGCAACTTTTTAAGTTTCTTGTAAAAGTTAAGTTTCTTGAAAATTTGTAAGAAATTTTGTAAGTCCATGCTTTCGTTCTTGTCGTCTAATTTTAAAATAAAGTTTTAAATTTTTTACTGACCAAAAAAATAGTTTTGCTTTAAAAAAATGATTCTTATGTTTAGCTTATGGGAGCAGTTTTTAAAAATTCCCTTATAAATTAATGGAATTAAAATTATATTTTGAACTACTTTCAGTTGAGCTAGAGAGTCGAGTAAAAACTCATTTTGAAGCTAATTCCGAGCTAGATTTTTTACAAATATTTTCGTTTTTCAAAAAAATTTTCCTTCTTCGGAAAATCGGAATAAGTAATTTTTTTTTTGTGTAGTTTTCTCTTTCCGCATCCGGAAACCATCTTCCCAATGAGCTAGAAGGTTGAGTAAAAACGAATTTTGAAGCTAATTATATGCTGGATTTACCAAAATATACTTTAATGTTTCGGAAAAAGTTTTTTCGTTCGAAAAATCGGGAAAATCGCATTTTTTTCTATTACATCTATATATATAACCGTCTAAAATCTAATCTAATAGTCTAATTTTAATATTTAAAAAAAAAACGGCGAATTTAAAAAAAAGTTCAATAAAATTTCAAGAAATTATTAAGTCCTTGTTTCAGCAACTTTAAATTTTTTGTAAAAGTTAAGTTTCTTAAAAATTTACAAGAAATTTTTTAAGTCCTTGCTTTCGTTCACGTCGTCTAATTTTAAAATAAAATTTTAGAAAACTTTTAGGTAAATTTTTTAGAAAATTTCTTGTAAATGTTTTAGAACATTTCTTGTAAATTTTAATTAAAAAAAAAAAAAACAGCGAAAATTTAAAAAAAAGTTTGATAAAAACAAAAAATTTTTAAAGTCCTTGCTTTTGTTTATGTCGTCTAATTTTACTATTAAAAAAGGCCAATAGTTTTAAAAAAAAGTCAAAATATTATTTAAAATTTTCAAAGTTAAAATTTAAATATTAAAATAATTAAATATTAATTTTTGGTGCGAACAGATCGACACCGGAGAGACAGATTTCCCCAGGATCGAGCCCTATGACGTAGTCCTACGTCAAAAACATTTTTTTAAAAAGACAATCTCACCTGTATTCCGTAAACGTCCACCTTCGGAGTAGCTTGTAGAGCGGTTGGAAAGTCGGATTCCGGTTGATAAACCACCCTGTAACCTCCTGTGTCATGATCGCCGCTCCAAAACATTTCATCTACGGGCGACCAGTGAACTCGAACGCTAGTAGTGGTTATAGGAACTACTTTTACGTTGCTAACGCCTTTGCTAGGAGCTAAAACAGATTGCATTAAAGTCAGTAATAAACTCAGTAAATATATTTTGCAATTTGTAATCCGTCAATAAAATGAAAAAAAATTAATCATAAATTTAACTTAGCAAAAAAAAAAAAAAAAAAAATAATAATAATAAAATGAGCATGACCCTCAGTTGTGGGATACGAATAAAAATTGTTTAAAAAATAATGTATCTCATAAACTAACCTGCTGGCAATGTCCTAACTTGAGAGGACTCCGGACTCCACCCACTCGGTCCTATATCATTCGTAGCTTGGATTCTAAACCTATAAGTCGTGAATGGTTTCAATCCAACGACTGTATAAGAAGAGAGTTGAGGATCAACTCTCTCAGGAACTGACACCCAGGGCCCGGTTCCTTCCATCTGTTGTACAGTGTAATACCTACACATTAAAAAACAAAAAATTAAATAATATTCCGAAAACCCTTTTAAAAAAAATTGCTTACCTCAAAGGAGCAAAACCATCTCTCCCAGGCGTCCAGCTAAAAGTCAACCTTTCGCTCTGAATCTGACTTCTGCTAATTTGCGGAGCTGACGGGGGTTGCGGAGGTTCCCGATTGTTCGTAGTAAAAACAAGGGCATAAGCCGTTTTACCCCAACCCAAACGAGTTTGAGCCGTGACGGAAAATAAATAATACTGCTCCGGGTCCAGTCCGGTCGCTCTGAAAGTTCTATCAGAAGGGGGGAATTCCCTCGAAAAATTCAAATTGCTAAAAGTATCTAAATGATAGTTGACTCGATATGCTAGAATTTCTCCGTTCGGCTCGTACGGCACGTCCCAAATGATCCTTGCCGTCGTGAAGGAAACATCAGGAAAAGACACGTTCGACGGGGGACCCGGTACGTCTTCGAAAGTTTGAACTCTTACGGATGGAGTGCTTAAAACTCCGTCTCCTAAACGAGTATACGCCATGACTTGAATATGATAAGTGACAAATTTCCGAAGTTCGGTCAGAGTCGTGGTGTAGGTCGAATTACTGGGAATAGTTTTAAAAAGAAAAGGCGCTCGAGAGTTGGCAGCGTAGTAAACTTTAAAGCCCTCGATTAACCCGTTTTGATGTTCCTTAGGGACTTCTCCCCATTTGACGACTATCGTGGTCGATGAAGTGGCGTTCGCTTCCACGTTCATGGGACCGAAAGACGGAACGGATTCACGGGTACGTTCGATCGCCGTGGGACTACGTTCCGAACTACCTACGTCGTTAAAGGAAGTCATCGTTATTTCGTAAAGGGCGAATTCTTCTAAATGCTCTAAAATGTGGGAATTAGCAGTGTGATCTTCTATTATCAAACTTTTATAATTCGGAGTTCCCACTTCGTGATACGTTATGTTGTATCCTCTGGGATTGCCGAACCATTCAACTTGCTGAAGGGGCTGAAAAAAAAAAAAAAAAAAAAAAAACGAAAACGATATTAAATTAATTTCCTCAAGGCACAAAAACAAAAGCAAATAACTTACAATCCATCGGACTCGGAGCTCGGTCGCGCTCATAGCCCGAACTGTTACGTTCCTAGGAGGATGAGCGGGTGGAGCTTGAATCGTTTGAAACTCTTTCGTCGGATCAGACGGTTCGGAGACCCCTACCACGTTTCGGGCGATTAACCTTAATCTATATGTCGTGAAAGGAACTAAATTCGTGACTGTGATAGTACTCGCATCAGGATCCGACACCTCGAAGACCGTAAACCACGAGGAATTTCTGGCAGTTTGACCTTCTACGATCCATTTCGTTATCGAAGAATTACCATCGAAGCCGGGCGTAAATTGCAAGACTACAGAAGTGGCTTCGATGTTGGTCACGGCAAGGCGAGTGGGAGAAGTAGGAAGGACTGGTTCCACGCCTGACTGAATGGTTGCAGTCCGAGCAGGGCCGGATCCAACTGAAGTTCTTGCGGATACTTCAAATTTATAGTGAGTAGTTGCCTGCAAAAACAAGAAGTAAAATTGTTTTAATATTGAGAAGTTTTCAAATCAAACATTCCTTAATCTTTTTTTGACGTAGAGATTTTTTCAACTTTTGACCTTTTTTATCAAAAATTTTTAGTTTTTTCCTTGCCAGGAAAAAAAATTATATTTTTATCAAAAATTCGAATTTTATGACCAAAAAAAAGCAAAAAAATGCTTTAAAATTTTTAAATCGTTTTTTTAATATTAAAATTTCAAATAATAATATTGACTATTTTCTTTAAACTTTTGGCCTTTTTTAATAGTAAAATTTGACGAAACGAACGAAAGCAAGGACTTCGAAAATTAGTTGTCAATTTACGTAACTTTTACAAGAAACTTAAAGTTGCTAAAGCAAAGACTTAAAAATTGCTTAAAATTTTATTAAACTTTTTCTTAAATATTGTACTTCTTTTTCCAAAATATTAAAATTAGACTATATGAAAAAAAACAAGAACTTAGAAATTTTAAATAAAATCTATATAAATAAAAGGGAAAGTGTCTCTGTCCAAGGCTCGATCGATAAATCAATAAATCGATCGATAATAGGTTAGGTGAAAGTGTCTCTGTCCAAAATTCGATCGATAAATCGGTCCCCATTCATTTATCGATTTATTAATCAATGTATCGATTTATCGATCGATTTTGCGTGGACAAAGACACTTTCACTTGAACCTAACCTAATATCGATCGATTTATCGATTTATCCATCGATTTATTGATCGATTTATCAATTTATTGATTTATCGATCGATTTATTGACTTATCAATCGATTTGATTTATCGATCGGTCTTGCGTACAAACCCTGGACAGACACATTTACATTTTATAAATCGATAAATCGAACGATATTAGGTTAGGTCAAAGTGGAAGTGTCTCTGTCCACCCAAGATCGATCGAAAATCGATAAATCAATGGATAAATCGATATTAGGTTAAATCGCAGTTCACGTCGGAAAAGACGCGGGGGACTGCGAAGCGGCCCGCAGCGGCTAGTTTTAAATAAAACAGTACATTTTTTAATTTTGGTCTTTTTCCTTTAGCCAAGAATATGAGATAAAACAATGTTGTAATATTAAAATTTTGACTAATTTTTTTAAATTTTGGACCTTTTTAATCCAAAATTTTAAGTTTTTTTCGTGCCAGGAAAAAAAAAATATTTATCAAAAAATTCGAATTTTTTGACATAAAAAGACGTAGTCCTCAGTAGGGATATGCCCCCATATCCCAGTCCGATTTTTTAAACTTACTTGTAAGTGTTCGACTTTTATGCTTTGAACCTCCGCGGAAAAATTCATTATTTTCGTGGTCTCCGGTCGATCTTTCATCATATAAATTAAAGTATAACCTCGAAGCACTCCATTTGTTTGTTTCGGAGGGGTCCATGTGACTTTCACGGCACGGTCGCTCACTTCATTAAATTGCAGACTTGAAATTTCTTCAGGCACTGTAAAAAAAAAGCTAGTGTTAAGTTTTCTAAAACAAAACATTTTCTTTAAAATACTCGAAAAATCTTACCATCTTCTTTCGTTTTAACAGTAACAGGAGCACTTCTTTTCCCATCTCCGGGATCGGTAAAGCATAAAACAGTTACATTGTATTCCGTAAATTTCTCTAATCCACTCATCACCGCGCTTTGTTCCGCCAGCGGATCAAATAAACTTGGTGGCACGGTCATGGATTTAAATTCCACAGAATCCTTCCAGGCTTGCAATTTGTACCCCTGATTAATACCGTTTATTTTTTGAGGGTTCGGCGGCCTCCACCAAACCTTCACCGAAGTAGAATTAACCGGTCGAGCTCTGACTTGACCCGGAGCGGCTTCCGGTACTCCTTCTCTCGTTTTAATTTTAATTCCATCCGTGAAAACGCCGACGCCTTTGTTATTGTAGGCGGCTATTTGAACGATGTAATCTTTCCAGGTGATAAGGTCTTGAATCAAATAATTTTTCTGAGCTTCGTTAGTGATATTTCTGATCGTCCAAGGGCTTTCGTTATAACCGTACAAGCGATATCGAATTATGTATCCGAGGACTTGACCGTTCCTGTGTTCTTCAATAGGTGGCTG
Source organism: Liposcelis bostrychophila (assembly GCA_037577465.1). Lineage (NCBI taxonomy): Eukaryota > Metazoa > Arthropoda > Insecta > Psocodea > Liposcelididae > Liposcelis > Liposcelis bostrychophila. The sequence goes on along the minus strand of CM075211.1, from coordinate 13,724,555 downwards.
CCATTGGACTATTATTTCTGACGATGATCTGGCAGATCCGACAAATCCCAAAGGTGGTCCCGAAGGAGCTGTAAAATAAAAATTAAGAAAATTATTTAACAGTCAATAAACGTAATTTAATATTTTATTGCCCCGGAAATATAAAAAACATCATTTCGAGATAAAGAGATTTTTTCCGAAAATTACCGGGATTCGGGCAAAAATTCCCGTTTTCGAATTCCGGGATTAAAAGTTTTCAGTTTTTTTCAGGAATTTTCCATTTTTTTGAAGAATTTCTTCACAATTTCTCGGGATTCGAGAAATCGAACACCTCGAGAATTACGTACAAGTAAAAAAAAAACGGGAATTCCCGACTCCTGGGAATGAAAAAAAGTAGGGAATTCGAAATCTCCACTTCGAGAAAATTATTTTAGTTTTTTTATTACCTTCTTGCGGCAATATCACATTGTTGCTAGGATCAGACGGAGAACCTTCCCCGACGCTATTCACAGCCGAAACTCGAAACTGGTACGTCGCAGCAGCTTTTAAATTCGTAAGCAAAACCCACCGTTGCTCGGCAGAAACGTTGCTTAGCTCAGTTATCCAATTCATGAAAATTTCAGATCCCAAATCCGATACCTCTCGTTTTTGGATAATATATTTCGAAACCGGGCTGTTTCCATCGAAGCCGGGGGTCCAGCTAACGTTTACGGCACGCTGGGAAACGGATGCAAGTCGTTCCGCGTGTACATTAGTAGGTGCAAAAGGCAGTTCGATCACGCTTAATTTCCCGCTTCGAGTCTCATTTCCCCCTGGCGAACGCAACGAACAAGAATATTCCCCGACGTCTGAAGCCCGAACAGCTTGGATTTCGAGAGTTCCATCCGGGTGAATTATTATTCTGGTGCTGCTGCCGTTCTCTATTCGTCTTTAGGAACATAAAAATTAAAAATGTTAAGAAAAAATCGTTTGAAAAAAGGAATGCGGGAATACTTACTCTTCATTGTGATACCAAGTTATCGTGAATGGAACCGATGAATCCCCAGAAACTTTGCACTGCAAAGTAGCCGTATGACCCAAAAGAACTCTGGTGTCGACCGGAGGTTGAATAATCTGAGTTCTCACTATAAAAAATTTAAAAAATAGAAAAATAAATAACGCTAAAGAAAGATACCTACAAGAAAAGGCGTGCAATTTAAAAAATTTCTCATCATGAAGTGTTTATTATTATTTCAAGCAGCCGTAAATAAATATTATTTAGGCTTTAAAATGAGGTCATATAATTAGCAGGTGAATTAAAAATTCAGCGTCATAAACGGAAAAATAAAAATAAAAAAAACATGGCAACGGAAATTAATATGGAAAATAAAAAAAAAAAGGAACATGAAACATGAAACGAGTGCACAAAGCCAGCGTGGCTACAATGAAAAATATATATAATAATTTTTTTTTTATTTTATTTCAAGACGAATCACTCACCTAAGATACCTAAATAAGCCGAAGCCTGAACAGACCCCGCTTCATTGGCCCGTATGCATGTGTATTTCCCAGCGTCAGATTCCCTCGTATCAGCAATGAGGAGATCCCCTGACTCTAACACCTGAACTCGACCTGATGGCTCCACCGGACCGACGTCTAAAATATCACATATTCACTAATACACATTCTACGATACCATGTACACAATTTAAAAGAAATACAGGGATGACACAAATGAACTGTTATTGCAATGTAAAAAAAAAAAACCACCACCGTGTGTGCCCCATCAAACATGACGTGAAAAAAAAAAATTTTCTATTTCTTTTTTAAAATGAAAACGACACACAATAAATTTTTGATGTTAATTACGCATGTGTATTAAAAATAAGCTACAAGCGTGACTGACATCCCCCTTTTACTTTTTACTCTATATTTTCCAGGGAAAAATTTATACTGCAATAAAATTATAATTGCTTTCTTTAGAAAAAAAAACGGAGATAGCTTACCGTGGTATAGCCATGTCACGTTTGGAGTAGGAGCTCCAACGGCATTACAAGTCATGATTGCGTCTTTTCCATCTAAAACGGTTACGTTTGAAGGTGGATGTTCCATAACGGGAGCAGCAGCTGTGAAAAATTAAAAATTACAAAATTGGAGTATTTTTGAAAAAGAATTACTCTGTACGTGGATAAGTGCGAGATTAAGTGCCGTTTCTGATTTTTACAGCCTGAGTTTGCACCGAAATAGGAAAGGTCTTGAAAGCATCCAGATACAACCCTGAAATGTCAGGATTGTGATTTCGGTTTTTTTTTTAAATGAATAATTTTAAATTAGCCTAATTTAAATTTCGTGGTTTTGAAAGTGAACAAAATCATGAATTATTGCAATTTTCAAAACCTCGAACAAATCGGGGATTTGTAAATTTTTATTTTTATTTTTTTTAAATTATTAAAAAAATTACTTTAATCTTAAAAACCCAAGAAATTTCGGGAATCTAGGAAATAAAGTTATTTTCTAGATTCCCGAAATTTTCGTGAATTTTTCAGATTAAAGTTATTCATTCAAAAATTGAAATTTGCAAATCCCCGATTTCTTCGAGGTTTTGAAAATTGCAATAATTCATTATTTCGCTTCATTTTCAAAACCACAAAATTTAAATTAATTAAAATTTTTAAATTATTTAATTAAAAAAAAACAGAAATTATAACCCTGACGTTTCAAAATTCCTATCGGGGTTTTGAAGCGTCAGGGTTTTAAAATAGAGCCCTTTCTTCAAATTCTGTACCTCAAGATTCAAAAAGTTAAATATGCAAATTAAAGATGGCCAGTTAAAAATTCCTTACCCATAACAAACGGCCATCTTTAATTGGCATATTCAACATTTTAACACTGAGGTGTAGAACTAGCATTTTTTTTAAAAAGGGACAGCGACTACTCTGCAGTTACAGCATGACCCAATATGAGCTTTACATCCTGCAGAATTATAAAAAAAATTAACATGCAAAAAAATAAAAATAAAAATTTTAAAAAACCCTTCGACATAAAAAAAAAATCCATAAAAATTTTAAAAACCAATCTTCTTAAAAAAATCTTATCTATATGAAAAAAAAAAAAATAAATAAAAATATAACAATGAGAAATAATATTACCTACTTCGACAGAAAAATTAAAAAATGAAAACTAATGTCGTCATCTAAACAAATATTGCCATAAGAGAAGCTTACAGGCAAACAAAATAAAACTATTTCTGTTATGGCTTCTCAAATAACATTTTTTTTTTTTTTACACTTCGTATTTCTACCTACTAAACTGAAACCATTCTACAACTCAAAAAATATAAAGCAATATGTGAACTTAAAAAAAAAAAAAAGTGCTTTCAAAAAAAGTGATAGGGTGATAATAATATCTCTTCTTACTATCACTTCCATAATGGTTGATATTGTACAGGTCCAACTGACGGACCCTCACAAGGTTCCTTATATCCCTTCTTGGATCCTTTTCTGAGATGTCGCAATCGGAATCAAGAAAAATTTGAACGGATTAGAAATATTTACAAGAAACAAAGGAATAAAAGTGGAACAAGAGAAAAAAAAAAGAAAAAAGAGCTTTAACTCTCGTACTTACTTTTGACTTTAAGCCACGTGTAGACGGAATCTTCTCCGGCCTCATTTACGGCCAAACATTGAAACATTCCGGTGTCTTCCATTCTCAGCTTTTTGATGAGGAGAGAACCGTCTTCTTGAACGCTGTATTGTCCTCCGGGTGTAATTTCTAAAGGTTTCGCGTTTCGGAACCAAGTCATGTTCGGAAGAGGGATCCCGACGGCTTCGCAGGGTAAAGTCATAGGTGAGCCGTATTCTCCTAGAGTCTCAGGTCGCAGAGTGGAAGAGAATGATGGTTTTTCTAAAATAAAAAAATAAAAAATAATAAAATAATGAATAAAAATAAAATAAAAACTGTCAGGGGATATGATGCATATCCCTACGTAGGACTACATCCAGAATTTTTGGTTGTGGCCGAATTTCCGAGCTGGGAATGGAAATGCTTATATGCTAAATTATTAATTTAATATTACTTTGTAATAATAAAATTATTAATGTTTTAACTATTAATTTTTTTAATTATTAGATAAACTATTAGATAATTTTTCTCCTATTTACATTTTGGATTGAAACATCAAAGATGTTAGAAAAAATTTATCTAAAATTTTATCAAATGTTTTTTCAATCAAATAAATTAAATAAATTTCAAAATTCAATTAAATAAATTTTTTTAACAATCAAAAACCATCGAAATTATCGTTTCAATGATCCCCCTAAATCCTCTAAGCCCTGATATTAGTCCACGTCGCCTCCTTTTTCAATAAAATTTTATTAACAATCATAAAAATCTAAAATTTTCTAAAAATTTCCCCTTTTTTTTAAATTAGTCAAAAATTTACAATATTTTGTAAAAAATTTATTTATTATAAAAAAAATTTATTATAAATTTCATTAATCAAATGATCATCAAGGATTTTTCATAAAATTTTTTTGAAAAATTTATCTAAAATTTTTGAAATATTCGTTTCTGAAGTAAAACTTCTTTAGCCACGTTGGAACAAAATTTTGTGGCGTGGACACTTGAAAGAATGACAGTAAAATGCAGAGGAGTGAATTAAGTAAATTTTTCAATTTTAAAAAAGCTTAAAAAAGCTGAAAATAATTTTTCAGTGAATTTTTTTAAAATTTTACTTTCATACTTACATTTTACAATTTACAAATTTACTTACAATTTACTTTTATTTTTTTAATTTTTTTAAAATTTTACTTTCCGAAAATCCCAAATTTTTTAAACAAAAAATTTGTTTTGGAAAATTCGGCTTGAGCCTGTTATTTGGATTTTTGATTTTCAAACGAAAATTGATTATTTTTTCAAACGAAAATTATTCGGGATTTTTGGATTTTTGATTTTATATTTTCAAACGAAAATGGAGTTCGCCCGAATAATTTTGGTGATTTTTGGATTTTGGATTTTGGATTTTCAAGCGAAAAGTTTAAAAATTCGGTTTGAGCTATTTCAGAAATTTTGGTTCATTCGAAATTTTTGGAAAGTAAAATTTAAAAAAATTTGCTGAAAAATTATTTTCAGCTTTTTTGAGCTTTTTTAAAATTGAAAAATTTATTTGTAGCATTTTCGAGTGTCTACCAGGATATTTACCAGAATGAAGTTTCACTTCATTCGTCGTCTGTGAGTTCGCGTTAGCGAGACTCACAATTTTTGTTTTTTACGTTCGGCGTCCAAAACGCCAAGACAACCGGACAACCTGACCCGACAAAATCATCACGGTGCGCCCTAAAGGCGTAGTCGAGTACGTCAATAAAAATATTTGAAAATTATTATTGTTCAGCACAAACGTTTACGGCATGCTTGGCTCAGGTATTTACAATTTTTTCTTACCTAAAACTACAACATTGGCAGATGCAGACACCATCGGAAAACCACCAGTCCTCAGCCTAACTTGGCAAGTATACCTTCCAGTGTGGGTCAAGTTCACAGACAACAACGACAATGTTTTATTCCAGGGATCGTTGAACTGATAGGAAATCCCAGCATTATCAATAAGGATATTGTCTTTCAACCACAATGTTTCCAACTCGTGAAGCGGTCTGAAATCACAAAATTACACGTTATTTAAAAAAAAAAAAAAAAAAAAAAAAAAAGCAGATAAAAAGATGTAATTAATTTCAATCGCGTTTGATGTGTACCCTTCTCTTTTCCACTTCTCTTTTTGATAACACGAAAGAACAGAGGAAAAAAAAAAAATAAAGAAGAAGAGGAAAATTCGTAACACAAACCTTGCATTAGCTATGCACTGCAATTCGTCTGGTATAGCTTGGCCTTTAATAATATTCAAATCACGTGGTTTAATTATGATTTCCGGAGCGACTTCTCCATAATCATCCCCTGCTACAATCAGTCTTATGAACCCGCTCATTTCTTCTTTACCGAGCTGAGTGTTTGTGGCTCTAGCTCTGTATGCTTTTTGATCGGAAGGAGAAGCCGATAATATGACTAACTGATGATCCGTTGTGACCGCGAATTTCCTGTCGTAGGGAAGAGGGCCGATGTCCGAATGCCACGTCACGGAAGGTTGAGGATGACTTTCTAAAAATGGAAGATCTAGGACGGCGGCTTCACCGGATTCAACAGTCATTATTCTCTCAGTCAAGTCTTCGAAAGCACCCATGTCTAAAAAAAAAAAAAAATATTCGCAAATTAATCAACTAATAGCATTAAAAAATTCCACAACTAAAAAAAACTAATGAGTCTAAAAATTTTACTTACATGCGACGCTGACGTCACTCTTTTTGCTAAATATCGAGCCGACGTCATTTTTCGCGACACATTGATATCTTCCTGCATCTTCTCTTCTAGTACTAGGAATTCTATAAAATTGTTCGGAAGAAAAATCACCTAAGGAAACGCCATCTTTTAGCCATCGGTACTTTGGCTGTGGATAACCTGTAAAAAACAAGAGAAAAAAAAAACAAATTATTTCTTTCCAAACAATAGCGTTGACAAGGGGATTTCGTTTTATAACAATTCAAATATTTGTAACATCACTTCCGTTCTGTTTGTACTCATAAGCTCTAATTCTCCCACGAAGAGTCGAAAACGGTTAAAACGATTAAAAAACATTTGAAAAAGCGAATACATTTTTAAAATTTGCTTACAGGTAAACGATTTTGGACAGGGCGTTTTGATTATTAGGATATTAATTAGCACTTTTAAGTTATGATGAAAAAAAAAAAAAAATTAAGCCTTTAGCAACTCGCTATCAATTTACGTGAAAAATTGTGATGAATACGTACATTCGTATTTTTTTCTCAAATATCTGTTATTATAGAGGAGTAAAATTACTACGCATATAGCCTACTGATTGTGAGCGCGTAAATTAAGGAGGGAAAAAAAAAATGAGTTGAAGCGTTCACTTTTTGAGTTACGTAATCCTTTCAAAAATTAAAAGATCCTGCGGTAGGTTCGACAATTTTTGTACGATCAGAAAAATACTGCTTTAGGGCAATGCAAAAGTATTGCGACAAAGCATTTTTTTTAAACCCAGGGCTATGCAGTGGAAATGTTTTGCGAGAAGGCTCAATTCCGGGCGTCGGAGGTGAACTAACGTTATCTCCATCGTAAATATGATTGGAGATAGTCTGTTTCTAGTGTTTATGGAAATCACGTGATCATGCGACTGCAAGTTTACACGCTCATGTTGCCGTAAACTTGAAGTCACGTGACACTTCCAACAAACATAGAAACAAACTAGCTCCAATTATATTTACGATGGAGATACGTTAGTTCACCTCCGAGGAAAGGAATTATGAATCGAAACGACGACAAATCGCTTGTATGAGGAACATTACCCGCTAGGAGCGCTGTATGTAGTGGTCTGTCCATTGATCTCTATTATTTACGCTAGATTCCCAACTGACGGGCAAAATGGCGAACCAAAATTTGACTCCAATGCACTACCTTCTTTATCATTTTTTGTAAACAATCGAATAACGATAATATTTGCTTTCCGTATTTTTGAGGAAAGATTGCAATTGCAATTTTTTGCGATGTCGTGATATTTAGTTGCAAATTTCTGATCATTAATTTTTTTATCTTGTACACAAAAATGTTTAAAATCATTTTGCTAATTAATGAAAACTGGATCTCGGAGGTAGTGCACTGGAGTCAAACTGGGTTCGCGATAGCTTTTTTTTATTCCATAAGTTAAATATAGGTGAAGAAAATCAGTTGTAAATCTAGCGTATATAATAGAGATCAATGGGTCTGTCAACGGGGTGAGTCACGGCCTTCTATGAATGTTTTAAAGGGTTTCTTTCAAGATTATGACCACGGCCGTATAGACAGGTCCGGAAACTTCCCATGCCTTTCATGTCAGCTTTAACTACGAACATTTTAATTCTAAACAGGGCCATTGATGTCGCTGCGATCTAGAGAGACGCAACATGTCTAATCGTTTTTTTTTATTTTTTTTTTTTTTTTATTTTTTTTTTTTTTTTATTGTATTTAATTAACTGCTTACGCAGGTCTTTTTTCTGTATTCTACTAACTGCTTGCGCAGGTCTATTTGTATTCTATTAACTGCTTGCGCAGGTCAGGGACTTTTTCTTTTCTGGCATGCGACAACCAACTCGTACAGTGAGGTTAAGATGACTGCATTTGTAAGTTCCCGCCATCCCCGCCAAAGGGGAAGAGTGTCGGTGCGGTCACCCATCCAGAAGCTGGCCCGCATCAATGCTGCTTAACTTCATTGATGGCCAAACCGCTACATGTACAAGTCACCACTCCGACCCCTAATCGTTTAAGTTGGGACCAACTGGGGGCCAGGGGATGCAAAGTTTTTAAACGGGAGCTGCAAATGATTTTTTAGAAGATACGGAAAATGCAAGAAATTAATGCATTTTTTCATTTAGAATAAAAAAAAAAAAAAAATTCACTGAGGGGGCTCAAACCTCTCAGGGGCTGACCCCACTTTTGTAATATACATCGAATCCTAGTCGTTTTTGGGCAAAGCATGAGCATTCAGCAAGCTTTTTATTGATTTTTTTTCATCTTTTGGCCTTTTTTAAACTTTTTAAGTTTTTTTTCATTCCAGGAAAAAAAATTATATTTTTATCAAAAATTTTGAATTTTTTGACAAAAAGCAAGCAAAAAAAATGTCTTAAAATTTTTAAATCGTTTTCTTGCTTAAAACCCTTTGCCGCCCATGGGTCCATATATCGATCCATCCGTTTTGCAACACTGCAAAGCTTTCATTTTCTTAAAAAATTGTAAAAATCATGTAGCTAGGGGTATTTTGACCTGCTGAAACCGAATATGAAGTCAGAATTTTAAAACAAACAAAATTTAAGATGGCGGACCGTTGGTAAAATCTTATTTAAAATATTACAGATTTTTTATGTATTTGAATTTTGTAAACGCTTTATTTATTCCTCTTTTTACTCTTATGAACTTAAAAATGCAAGTAAATAATGGATGGACAGCCATTTATACAATATTTAACACGAAATCTTCACCTATGTTTAGCTTATGGCCAAAACAGATTTTTCTGTGTAGAGGCGTTTATAAGTTTAAAAATAATAAAAATTAAATATTTCGGGGGGGGGGGGGGTTTTGAACTGTTAACTCTGAATCTCAAGTTCAAATTTTGAAAAAATTGAAATTAAAGATGGCGGACTATTAACTTTTAAAATATTTAGTTTCCTTAATTATTATTACTGGAAAAATAATCGGTTTTTGAAAAATAAAGACAAGTTAATTTTTCAGGATGCAGCTAATTTAAAGCAGGTTGATTTTCTGGGGGGTTGCACGTGCCCCCTACGTAAAATCCGCTATTAGATTTGAAATCAGGGTTCTGGAAAACATAGAAATCTATATCCATATGTTATTTTTCCGATAATTTAAAAAAAAAATTGTTTTCTGGGGGGCAACCAGTGCCCCCTTACGTAAAAACTAACTTCAGATTCGGAATCTGCGACCCCTAAAACAAATAATATTAAAAAATTTTCGGGAAAAAAGTTAAAAAAATTAAAATTGAGTTTGCATCACCGGTTGCATAACTGAGCAATATCGAGCGCATCATTTTTTTTTTTTTTTTGTGTGTCCCTTTGGCCTAGTGCTTTACCTTTATAGATATAATACCTAAAAATAATTCTTGGGAGGAATGGGGCATTTCCAAATTTCGAAATTTGAGAAGCAAAGGGTTAAAAGAATATTAGAACAGTACATATATTCATATTAGCATCTTCAAAATTCTTGCAGAAAAACGTCTGCCAGTAAAAAAAGATTTTGGGAAAAAAATTTAAAAAAAAAACTCACGAAATAATGATCCGAAATGAAAAAAATATCGTACAAAAAATTTCGAAATGGACCGGGCGTACTTCTGGTTAACCATTCGAATTAAAACGTTAACGCCTTTTAATATTTAGTAATTGTCCTCGTAATTTTTAAGAAATAAAAATACCATCCATTCCCTTATAATGTCAGATAAAGAGGAATAACACGACGGGAAATAACTGGAAAACGGTAATTTACGAGCCCTTGAGATTCCCGCAAGATTTTCTTATCTCCTTATTTTAGCTTGCGACAGCATTGCCGTCTTTTCCCGCGAACAAGAAAAAAAAATGGGTTTGAATTCTCGAAACAGAATCAATTTCGCATTAATAACAACGAGGTCACGGGTTTTTATTGAAGTTAAAACGTGAGTACCGTTTCCAACAATTATTATTGTTCCACGCCCACTAATGGTAGTAAAACGCACTGCAACTATTTCGCGACCTTCACACGTCCGTTTTTTTTCTTTTTTTTTTCGCGGACCATCGGGCAACAGTACCGTTTTAGAAAGGTGAAGATATAGGAAAATACCTTATATAAATTGCATCAGCTCCCGAAAATACTGTTTAGCCGAGCGTGAACACAAACAAATGAAAAAAAAATTTTTTTTTTTTTCTGTTTTGTAGAAATACCAGTAGTTGAGATGTCGTACCTAATGGCAAAATGATGATGGGATGATATAGTCACGGAGCTACAATGCAAACAATTCAAATATATCATTATTATTTTCTTCTTTTTTTTATCTTAGTCTGTCACATTCACCTTGTTCATGAATCTATCCGAAAGTAGATATTAATTTTTCAAATTTAATCTCGTTTTAAAAACGTCATCGTTTTTTTTTTCTTTTTCGAAAAAAAAAAGTCAGTTCCCCACACATGAAATGCAGACGCATTTTTTTTCAAGTGGTATATCCGGGATAGATAAATCGAAGGAATGCGTTCCAAAATATCTTATAAATCCTCCTCTTTTTTTTTTTTTCTTCTTTTTTTTAATTGTATGAAGAATCAGCGATGCGGTATTTTTTTAAAAATATATATACATATTATGGGAAAACGATTTTAAAACGTAAGATGCTTCCACCGGAAACTGAGGTAATTCTTCCGGAAAGATAACACGTGAACAAAATTACCTGTAAAAGGGGCTCCTTCTCTTCGTTTGCCTGTGTATGTGTTGTTATTATTCAACAATATTTAAATTTAAATCAATTTATATACTTTTTTTTTGGTAAATGTTCAGGAAGGAAGCTATTTAGGATACGATTGGGAAGGAATAAATAAAATTGGGATAGAAACACGGAGGTGATTTCGTGTAAATGATAACTCTCCGGAGGAATCGAACGCATTTAAAGGTTTCCAAAATAAAGGGATAATACTGCGTCAGAAAGAAAAAAAAGCAATGGCTAAGCTTATTGTATGCCTTTTACCGCTCAGATTTTTGGAGCATTTCACTTGAGCTTCACGCTTTAAAAAAATGTAGAATGTTGACTAATGATTAAAATTTAGAATTGTGTGTTTTCATTAACATGGCTTTAAAATACTCTGACTGGCTATTACCAGTAGTAGTGGCCACTATTCTATTATTGACATCTTTCTTTAAAATATTTTGGACCTTCTTGACATTTTTTAAAAAATTGCCAGGATTTTCTTGACATTTTTTTGAAATTTGCCAGCATTTTGTTAATTACGTAGCCCCTCTTATTTCTTTTGGTAGTCCCTCCGAAATTGATTTAACTTCCCCTGAATGTCCTGGGAAAGGATCGCTGTGATTTAGAAATATAGGGCCTTCCCATGATTTTACATCCGTCATGGAAAGTCATTTTTGAAAATAGGCTTCCGCCTGTAAAGGGTTAAAATTAGAAAGAGCCATTAAAAAATTTTTTAAAAAAAACTTCAAGGACAACAAAAGCCACCAAAGTCTGTGAAGTCTGAAATGATCCTTTTGGCAAGCCCATATTTTTTTTTTCTCTTCTTCAAGAAGGGGAATTAGCCGGGAAGAATTTTTAACGTCATTTCCCTTACCAGACTGAAGGGTGACACGACGTTCGTTTGCAATCTGATACATCCTTTTTGGGCAGGGGATATTTCCACTTGAGCATTATATACCATGCGTGCTTATCAAGTTAGTTGTTCTTTTTTTTTTACCTTTCTTTTTCAAAGGGGAATAAATATAGTGATTAGCAATATACTGTTAAAAAAAACTGTTAAACGGATATTATTTATTAAATAAATATTTTCGAAAAAAAAAAAAAATAAATAACCTAGTCTGATAACAGGCAGAAGGCACTAATCAATTTAAAAATGGTTCTTTTACGATCTTTCGAGGTTTCAGAAGTCTTCAAGAATTTTTTTTTGTACAAGCTCGTTTAAAATTCTCATCTTCTGACAGAATAAAAACATTTTTTTTTTTTTTAGATTTTTTAAATTTATTTAAATCATTATTTAATCTTACCGAGCAAAAGTAAGTTTTTCTTTCCATTTTTTACGATCGTTTTTGCTAAAACCATGAATAATCCTTTGGGATGACAATATATGCATTCTTCGCCATTTATTGCATAGTAGCTGGTTTTATGATCATTTGTGGAGGGCCGATAAATGTCAACCGTCTGCGAGGGTAAATTTTAAAGTTTATTATCTGGCGTCAAAAGGGAATTTTAAATTGGGGACTCGGCTCGGCAGCATCTTTCGTCAGGGGGGCAGAGGGTATCAGGTTTGGAGTGACAAAAGGGAGTAACCTTTCATACGGAGGATCCAGATTCATAACTCGGATTATCCTACTTTTTTATTGCCAAAAAAAATTTAAAATTAATTAAAGACCAGCGATGGCAACCCGAGTTTTTTGTCTCAAAAAAATCGAACACAAACCCAATCCATTTAAAATTAAAAAAAACTTAAAACCGAATCCATAAAGAAAAAACCCGAACCAAAATCAAATCCAAACCGTTTACAAAAAAAAAAGAATACCAGATTAAAACCGAACCGAACCAAAATCGGGTTATTTTTGCAAAAAAAACCGGACCGAAGAACCGAATAAAATTAAAACCGTTTTCTTTCTTTTTTTAAAAAACCTGGTTTTCTACTTGACACCAGAACCGAAATCGAGTTTTTTTTTTAAATAAAAACCAAACCGAAGATGGATTTTTTCACCAAAAACCGAAACCGAATCCGAACCCAGTTAATTTCAAAAACCGAACCGAACCTGAAATTGGTTTTGTACTAAAACGAAAATGAAAATCTGAACCGAACCGAACCGAACAGAACCGTATTCAAAAAAATTTGGATCGACACCAGAACCGAAACCGAGGTTTTTTTTCCTAAAAACCAAACCAAAACTGGATTTTTTTTACCCAAAACCAAAACCAACCGAATCGGATTTATCAAAAATACCAAACCGAAACCGAACCCGAACCCAGTTAATTTCAAAAACCGAACCGAACCTGAAATCGGTTTTGTACTAAAACCAAAATGTAAAACCAAACCGAACCGAAACGAGCCGTATTCAAAAATTTTGGATTGACACCAGAACCGAAACCGAGGTTTTTTTTACCAAAAACCGAAACCGAATCGAATTTATCAAAAATGCCAAACCGAAACCGAATCCGAACCCAGTCAACTTCAAAAACCGAACTGAGCCTGAAATCAATTTTGTACTAAAACGAAAATGAAAAACCAAACCGAACCGTATTCAAAAAATTTTGGATCGACACCAGAACCGAAACCGGTTTTTTTTTAAAACCAAAAACCGAACCGAGACCAAAAACGAGTCGGATTTATAAAAAATGCCAAACCGAAACCGAACCCGAACCAGAACCCAGTTAATTTCAAAAACCAAACCGAACAGAACCGTATTCAAAAAATTTTGGATCGGCACCCGAACCGAACCGAACTGAACAGGATTTTAATCGAAACAAACCGAATTCAATTTTTCAAACTAAAAAGAAAACGAATTGAACCGAACTGTTTTGATTTTCGGACCGGTTTGTCATTCCTGTAAAAGATCAGTTTTCGTACTTACCCAGAGCTTGGCACTGAAGAATTTTTGTCCTTCCTTCAGGAACTATGTTTCCCGACGTAGAAGGTTGAGTAATAAATCTAGGAGCTTGAAGGGGATCTGAAAATATAAAAAAAATACAAGAAAAAAATTAATCCTCGAGACAGATATAACATTCCTCCTATCCTTATCGTTAATAACTTCCAATTAAAACTGCACTCAATTTCATAAAAAAAAAAAAGACGAAAGCCATTGCTCACTTTTAACGTCGGTTTCCATTTTCAATGATGGAATTTAAAATTAAGCATCCACCCCCTTTTTGTTTCATATCGGAGATTGCTTACACAACATCCAGTTAACCTGCCCCCATGCTAAAGAATGCATAAACAGAAGAAGGAATTAATTACAGTTTTCCCTTCCGAATTTATATCAAAACCAAGGATCTCACACCATCCGACCCTTTTCGAAAGGGGTTGATTGCCATTTAAAAAAAAAAATGAATATATTTTCAAGTCGATCCCCGAAAGGTGAAGAAAACAAAAACTTTTAAAAAAGGGATGAAAAAGGACTTTATCAAAGTGAAAATCTCATTAATGTAAAAGCCGAATGTTCATTAACGTTTACGGGATTTTAAACTGCCAAGACATTAATCCATCATGACGTGGTATCCTCATGCTTATTATGTCCGATCGGTAATTTGTTTTCGATCCCTCTTACCTTTCCGTAAGGAGGTGAGATAAATTGGCACTAACTTCCTTTTTCAAATGAGAAAGAATGTTAATTGAATTATCGCCCTGCATTACATGTTCTTTAAAAAAAAAAGCGGTAATAGTCGTGGAAATGTTGTTATAATATATAAAAAAAAAAGTTCAATGCTCGAGGCATCGATACAACTCCTCAAACTATTTTTTTTATTCTTCTTCCAGATTTGATACATTTAAAATCTTATCTAGATTTAACCCCCATTTTATTACATAGCCTTCGGCATTTATTTTTTTTTTTAACTTAATTTTTCCTTTTCTTTTTTTATTTTTCGGTTTTAACAATTGTCTATTAAGATCGAACTAGATTAATCCATTCAATTCAGAAGAATATTTTTTGTTATAAGATCAAAATTAGATTTTTAATTTTCCGTAAGCTAAATGTTACTTTTTTCGATTATCTAATTAATTTTTTAAAGTTTTTCCACCTAAAAGCTAATAAGCGTCAACACCTAAAAAGAATATTCATAACGCCGTCCCATGTTTCTGTTTTTGCTCCTCTTTAACCGTTCCCGGTTGACTCCCTGGTTTTCCTCAAGGGAGTCCCTGCAGATTTACAGCTCGTCTTTGAAAAATGAATATTAGGGTCTATCTCTCAAAACACGAATGGGGTAAAATCTACTCTATAATCCTGCCTCTACCGTTTACCCTTAATACAAAAACCTACACATTCTTTTAGAATTTTCGGTTGGTTTAAATGCCTAACCGGAACCGAAATGGGGACCGGTCAAAGGATAACCTTTACCTATTTGCTTATTGGCTGAGATTTTTTGGGGAAAAAGTCTCAGAGTGTCGATTTTTTTTCTCAAGAAATTGAGATTGTCAAGAAAAATTAAATTTTCTTAAACTTTTTTTAAACTTTAAACTACATGATTTTAAAACTTCATTGTTTTCATAGGTCCATTTATGAGAGGCGCCATTTTGCTTCCAATTTTTAATAGTTGCTGACCTATCTGTGTGAAGGACTCTAGTCAGTTTGTTTTTATTCTGAGTGGTAAAAAAAAAAAAAAAAAAAAAAAATATAAAAAAATTAATTCGCTTAATTAGCATATTTATCTACAATTATAAACGCATTATTTATTAAAACTAATCTATCAATTCAAGAGATTTATTTTAATTAACACGAGGAAAATTTATTAATCTTTTGTCATATTTAGATGAGTATAATTTTTTTATTAACTTTCATTAAACTTTTTTTAAAAAAAATTAAATTTTATTTTAAATATTGGTTGTTTTGCGTTTTACCCAAAACAAATTTGGATCAAACGCAAAACAGTCAATATTAGGTTCATCCAAAATTTGTGAGCTTCATATGACTATTTTTTTTTGTTAAGTTTTTAACAAGGCTTTGCAGAGAAAAACTCTGTCAAAGTAATTATTTCTGTATTTTCAGTATAATATATAATTCCAGCACTGAAAAAAAAAAAAAAATTAAACGGTATTGTATTTAATTTTTTTTTTTTTTGGATAAAAAGTAATTTGGATAATTTACAAAAGGAATTAATTAAAAACTCCCAAATTAGGTCGTAATGTATATATTCTAAAGGTCAGCAGAAGGCCTTTTCGGAATTATTCCATCATCAGTGCTACGACGAAGGTTTAGACGAAATGTTATTTTAGATGATTTTTAATTGTTTTACGTAATGCCGTTTTTAAACACATTTATTTTTGTTAATTTATCGTAGCACTGATGATGGAATAATTCCGAAAAGGCCTTCTGCTGACCTTTAGAATATATACATTACGACCTAATTTGGGAGTTTTTAATTAATTCCTTTTGTAAATTATTAATTGGGTCGTAGTCCGCCGGCCATTTTTAAATTAGTAATTTGGATAAAATGCAAAATAACCTATATTTGTTTTATCCAAAATATTTTGCATAAAATGCCATTTGGATGAACCGAAATGTGCCCGTTTTTTGCACAACGTATATAATATCGTCCTGTTTCACAAAGGATTAAAAGAATTTTCCGAAAAAGACCGCAATTTTAAGATGTATTTTCACGAAATTGTGTGTCCCTTCGAAATTTGAAATAAGCAGCCAGCTCTTCTCAAGTAACGTCATTTTTTTATACTGCCGCCTGGCAAATCAACTTTTTTGGACATGACAACGCCGCCGTCAGAGGAGGAATAAATACCCAACCGGAAACGAAACCAAAGCTGACAAAAAAAATCACCAAAACGACACCGAAATATCTAGGGGGAAAAAAAACTGAGCCAATCTTTATTCACTAACTAAAAAATTAAGGGGGTGTGGTCGCCGAAAATCAAAAATCTTTAGAAAAATAAAAGGAAAACCTTATCCATTTTTTAAAAAAACGATATCGTTGAATAAGAAAGGAACTCTTCAACTTCACCCATCCTAGTTCAAAAAATCCACAATCTCTTGAAACTTGCCACTTTTTTCTTCGCGACTTTTTTAATTTGATTTTCTCACCTTGAACGTACCACGGAGAAAAAAAAAATCGAAATTGACATATTTACGGTTTATTAATTTTATGGAGTGTAAAGAAAAAGCTATAAAACATTTTCTTCACTGAAGACGTATTTAATTAAAAAAAGTTTAGCAAAGCTTTCAATTATATGGCTTCAGTCATTAGCCATTACAACAGACGTGGTAAAGAAAAATCCTAAGTCGGTAAATTTTACCTCAAGCCATCAAAAAAAAAAAAAAAAAAAAAAAAAAAAAAAGTAAAAATAAACGAATTTTAACGAGAGCACCCCTAACAAAACAAGACAAAAAAAATCTTTATACGTTTATTTGATTTCCAAACCCTTTTAAATGTAGCGAAAGAAGTTGTCAGATGTCAAAAAGCTTTTTATAAAAAAAAAAAAAAAAAAAAAAAAAAAAAAAAAAAGCCCAGATTGGGGAACCGTTCAAACATGCATTCAAAAAATGTAATAAAAACGAATCGGCTTCTTTTCTAGATTCTTTTTTTACCGCATTCGAAAACTCGCTGTATAAAAAACGATACGTCTTTTTTTTCGGCAATATATGACCTTTACCAACGTTTTCTTCAACGTGACGCTTTATTCACAACTTCTATTCACCGAAGTGACTTTTAACGACATGACAATTGGATTGGTTAAAATAATTGAGGATGTAGGATAACTTATTTTTCGCGTTGCAATATTTACCGAAAAAAACACTTCATCAAATAAAACGTAAAAAAAAAAAAAAAAATTCCAAAACAGGATGATGTAAAATTAGATTATGAACAAGGCGCCTAAATTGAATGGGATAAAAAAAAAAATTTATCTTATCCGCATATATCGATCGCAAAAGAATTTGATAAAAAAAAAAAAAAAAAAAAAAAAAAAAAAAGAAAGAAAAAGTGTGTCTTCCCTATCTATCAAGAACAGATATGCAAAGCACGTGACCGATAAAATCAAGCTTATATAACAATCCGGCGACAAATCGCACATGGGCTGGGGACCCAAGCTTTATATATATAAAAGGGGAATTACCCTTTTGTCATTTTTTTAAGAAAAAAATTCCAACGTTGAAAACTTTTACAAGGGTGTTTAAAGCAACGTAAACAGTTATTTATTGTGGAAAACGCATGGAATATATTTCGGGATAATAAGGAGCATCGCAAACGGTGCGCATTTTTACTGAAACTAAACACATCTCATTTTTTTTCTTCTTTTTCGAGGTTAAAATACAAATAAACGTGGTAATCTTATCTAAGGTGATAACAGATCAATATTTACTCAAGTTTTAACGGCCTTAAGAGATACCTGTTAAGGGCATTTAAATGTTTGAGTTGAAAGCCTGAAAAAAAAAAATCCTCTGCGATGGCTTCATTTATTTACGAGAAAAAAAAAGGCGAGACTGCTAGGCTATAAGAGAATGTCGAATAATTGACCAATTACCATGCGTTGGTAATATTATCTAACGAACGGTCACTCATACAGGTGGTCGTGAAATATTTTTTGCTTGATTGTCCATCCGTGCAAGTTTTTCATCAGAAATTTTTCAGCCGTGCAAATTTTTTTTTTCTTCTGAAACGCAAAATCATTTTACTTTTCATATTTAATCCGAAAAAAAAGGAATGATTTATGAAAAAGTTTTACCGAATCATGAGATAAGCAGGGCTGGACGCATATCGTATTGTCCATTGAAACAAAAAAAAAAAAAAAATTATCAAGTATCTTGTTTTTTAGTAACATCAAAGGTCCTTGAAGAAATTTCTTAAAATGCAAAGTCTTTTGTTTTTTAAGAGATTTTTATCTGGTAATATATTTTTCGTGAGGTTCATGCTCTCTTAAAATTTTTATATCCATCTCCTTTATTTTCTATGAAAAATTAATTTTTAAGACAAAAATATAAAAAGAACAAAAAAAAAAAAAAAAAAAAAAAATACATAAATGCATAGCATCCTGCAACCGTGATATGCATTTAGTTGAATCTTGTTACCACGTCGGATGTTGACCTCCGGCTTAAAAGCATTAAATCGCATATAATTACATATACTACTAATAATGATTTTTTTTATTTTTTTTATTTCTCCATTCCCTTTCGATGACTGTTGCAACCTGCGGTTATTTGCTTTTTTTTTTTTTTGAGAACTGTTAAGTTTGCTATTTTTACATTTTTCCAAAAATTAAAAATCTTCTCAGCGTGAAGCAGAGTATAATTCCATTGAATCAAACAGCGATCAGTGAAATGGCAGAATTTAAATAACTTGAGAATTCGAAAATATGCCTAAAAATCGATTAAAAAAATGATTATTAAGCAGTTTCAGAGCACCGAGAAATGATCAAATTGAAGTTTTTGAAATTTTTATCGATAATATATGTAAGTAGTAACTGGGGTTTTTACATATATTTTTAGTAACAGGGCCCAGTGACCGAATTTTCATCTGTCTATTTCGCAGAAGAAAAAAAAATATGCTGTAAAAATTGAAAAGTCCCCATGTATTTTAAATGAAAAAATCGAAGTGGTTATGCGAAATTGTTAGAGTAGAGATACAGAGCTCAGGTTTTGCACACCATATTTTTGATTTTTTTTTTTTTTAACTTTTGGGAAGGGACAGGATGTCTTATTTATTAATTTTTAAAATATTTGAATACTATTATGAAATAAGTATTTGAATTAATAAGTAAAAAAAACATCATTTTAAATTTAAAAAAAAAAGAGTTCCATAAGCTAAACATAGGAATCGTATTTTTCGGGGAATTCATTTACTTTTTTTTTTAATTTTTGGACCCTAAACCACTTCAAATGTGTCAGTACTAGCTTTCTTAAGCTATCAATTAATAATTTTTTAATTAAAGTAAATTGGCATCGTATATTCTTTTTTTTTCATCGTTAGTTGCATGAATAGGGTGGTTCAAATTTACCTTACTTTTCGCGATTTTATTCTTCATACGATTTTCATTTTTCTTATAGTGTAAAAACAAAAAATGATTTTTTTAGATTTTTTTGATTACGTTTAGGCCAAAAAAGAGTGTTTGGCTAGTTAGGGGTAATTTTGATCAAAACGCTGTGGTCATATTTGGATTCTAAGACGTCGAAAACATACAAACAATTAGTTTTGGTCCCAAGGAATTGCTCCTAAAGTTTTGGAAAAATTTGTTTAAAAAATGCTTTTTTTTTTTTTAATTACAAAATGGCGCTCTGCCACCCTTAAACGTGATCAAAAAAATCTAAAAAAAGTTACCGTTTGTTTTTAGACCATAAGAAAAATGAAAATTGCATGAAGAACAAAATCGCGAAAAGTAAGGTAAATTTGAACCATCCAGTGGAGACAGAACCGAGCATATGTAAATTTGAGCGTATTTGAAGAATTACTTAAGCATGATTTTGGTAAATTTGCACCCCCTGCCCCTACCGGGTGTAAGACATTTTACAACGCTTAGCTTATTCTGGCGACGATGGTCAATTTGGACCGCTTGCTCCCCTAAGATGCTTACGTAATAGGGAACGTTCAAGTATTACGTAAGATTTTTAGGAGGGGGGGTCCGCATTAACCATCTTCGCCATAAGCTAAGTATGGCAAAATATCTTACAACCGGGGGGGGGGGGGGTTCAAATTTACCAAAATCATGTTTACGTAATACTTGAATGGCCCCATATTTGAACGGCGCATAGTATAAAATGCTTTTTTTAAAAATCTTGTTGATTACGGGTATCATCCCTTTCAACATTATTATACAAATTTTTAAAAATATAAAAATTATAAATCTAGTAAAATTCTTCGAGGAATTCAAGGTATAAGGGACGAAAAAAAAAATATCCGGATATTGTAAGAGGATGTAAACCATGAAATAGTATATTGTTATACTAGGGAGGGAAATGAATTTTCCCGTTAAGGATTTTAATTAAAACCTCAACAAGAAAATTCATTTGCCTTCCTAGTATTACAAGATAATCGTCAAAATGAATAAAAATAACTATTTAAGTGATTTTTCTCGAAAAAAAAAACCTCATTTCGAACACTAAGAACATTCCTCCTTCCCTCAATGTTTACTTAGATGGGAAGTGGCTCTTCCTACCGATGAGTTATGAAAAAATATTTTCAGACAAATTAAATTAAAGCTACATTTATCAACAATGAAAGTCTAAAAAAAAATACCATATGTACTATTTATATCTTCCTAAAATAGCTAAAAAAAAAATTAAGCACTTGTCTTACGCAATTGGCTGTGAATAGCCCATAAACTAGTAAGTTGTTATAATGCCTACGTGATCGGATTTGCGCAAGGCACTCCGGTCAGAAAAACTGGATCTGCATTCTAAAACGTTAAAAAAAAAAAAAAAATTTACACTCCACAAAACATATGCGACCTGAGAAATTATTTAACGTCTTATCAACTTAAAATTTTTCAAAAACGAATTAATTTTGTACCTTGTCAATCTTTATTTCATCGAAAAAAACACAATAATTTTCGTGTTTGCTTAAAAAAAATATATTCGGAAGGCTACGTAGTCTTTTTAAATATAAAACGATGGGCGATAATAACATGTCATGAAGAAAAAAGTTACATAAGGTGATGGCAGGTATGCACGGCAAATTACTTGAGAACCTGTATACCTGGCATACGCTGTAATAACGGACCACATCCGACACGTTTTTCTTCTTCGAAGCTGAATCAATAATATTTCTATTATAATTTTTCGCATCTGTTTCATTATTGACATTGAATAAGAATGATTCCAAGCCACAAAATGACATTTTCTTTTTTCATTCTTCAAATCACAAGCTTTTTTTTCTCTTTCTTTTAGGGTTAAATAATTTAACCTTTTTATGATAACGAAAAGCGCAGTCGAATGGCCTTAAGATTACGTCTTCATCAAAATGAAATTGATTAAAAAATTCGTCACCAACAATTTAATAGGGCAAAAATTTTGAAAAGTTTAAAAAAAAAAATTGGAGACAGAGCTTCTTCGCACACGCGTTCCATTTTACAATCGGTGGCTATTATGAGCTTAATAAAATTTTATAATATTCGAAAAAGGCGGTTCCTATATCAATCCATTGACGATCGCCAGCCGAAAAAAGATCTGCTATTAGGTTATAGTATAAATAGTATACACAGCGGAAGCAAGAATATTAATCAGCGTTATCATTATTTGTTTACAAAGTCGGCAGCTTAACGACACGTGTCCACATGAAAAAAAAAAAAAAAAGTTCAATGAATGCTTTGCGTACATGTGTCTAAGTCAAAAAGCTTGCGGGGTTTTTAGGGGATCGTTTTAAATGAAACCGCGTCTTCAACCCTAATAGCATAATCAGTTTAAACTGATTAACGCCCCATCACACAGGAATTTTATTTCGTTATGAGAGGAATAAAAGCAGGGAGTGTATTTTTTTTTTTTTTTACTTCTTCCTTTACTTTAAATTTTTTTAATTAACTGTAGGGCTTTTTGTACTTACACAGCAGAAACCGAGATCAGAATTCCGACAATTAAAATTCACCCGCTATTCACGGTGGAACTATTTTTATGGCAGTGTTTCCTATGTTTATCTTAATAAAATCACACAATGAAAAATTTTCAACCGTGTGGTGGTGTTCGAGCGCGCTCGACTCTCAGTCATGAGATGCGACGCGTCGTACTTCTATCCTAGTTCACAGCTAGGAATTTTTCGAAGGTCAAAACTAGTGCGCTAGTCAGAAAATCAACGGTCACCACCCCTCAGCAGGTATCGTAAATCTCTCAAAAATAGCCGTTCGGATCCGGCGTTAAACTGTAGGTCCCATATGCCTGTGAGCGCACGCAAAGGTGCACGTGAGAGATCACCTCGCTCGTAGTCCAGTAAAGGACTAACAAGAAGAAGAAGTGCCAAAGTGGTGGACAAGCCTAAACCTTTACTTCATCCTCACTCAGAAAAATGAAATGTCTTGAACAAGTTTTGTCATGCAACAAAACCGCAATGTTTCGTAGCAAAACAAAAATTTTAATTTTCCAACAAACCTAAAAAACTGCTTTTGAGGTAGGGGGGGGTGTGATTCTCTCGGTTGGGGTTATCGGTATATGGATCACAAAGAGGGAACCGGGGAGATGTTCAGTAAAAGAATACACCAGAGGCACTCGAAGAGTGGACTTGAACCACCGACCTTCCGTTTTCATGACGGCTGCTCTACCACTGAGCTACCACGGGCTCTGATGCATCTCCTACTGAACTGGGTTACATAAGGTGTTAGGTGAATAATGCGAAATCTTTCACATAAAGTAACTTGCTATATGCTAAGTATAAACATTACGATCAATTTCAAATTCACTGAAAAACTCTTTTTATATGCGATAAACGCGATTCTCGATCCGAAATTAAATATTTTAATTTTCCAACAAACCTAAAAAACTGCTTTTGAGGTAGGGGGGGTGTAATTCTCTCGGTTGGGGTTATCGGTATATGGATCACAAAGGGGGAACCGGGGAGATGAAAAACAAAAATTATTCACGACAACGGACAGGTTTTATGGATTTAACAACACCATCGGCAGAAAAAAATTTCTCGTCGGGTAGAAGAGCCGAGTAGGAATTGAACCCAAATCTTCCACTCGGAAGGCAGCTGCTCTACCACTAAGCTACCGACCCGCACTCAACGAATTCTCTCTCAATGAAGGACTTAAATTGCAACACGAATCACAAAGCGCGGGACAGGTTGTTTCTTGACAAGATATTTTTATTGTTTTCGCATAAATTTTAAGAATTTATTTATTTATTTATTTATTTATTTTTGTTTTTTTTTCGCATTAGTAATTTTTCTTTCTGGGTGCTTTCGCATTTCCATATAACTTCAAACTTTTGCCGTGGAACACACGTTTTGCTTCTTATCTAGGTCATAACACCTCTTCGCTGTTTCCAGACAGGGTTAGCAGCAGTCGAAACTGTTGACTGAATTTTTATATTTTCCTTTTTAAATATGCTTTTTGTTTGTTTTGATTTACAATCTCACACGTTATCTCAGCCGGCAAACATCAGCCAAGTCAAATAGTGTTCATACATTGTTGTCCTTTTTGTTTCTTTTCTTGAAAAAATTTGGATTCCACATTAGGAATGACAATTACAAAAAGTTTATGGGTCGATTTCAGGAGTTAGCAGCCAAATCAAACGCATCAAAAGCTCAGTACAGTGATGAAACTTCTCAACAGTTGTCGAATCTTCAAATTAGTAATTTTCATGAATTTCATCAAAAAGTATTGTCAATTATCGCAGATTTGTTAAACGCAGCAGCGAAAAAAGACAGCATGGAAAATAGCGTAACAACAGAATTGATACCATTGTGCCAAGAATTTTTGAGATCGTTAAGTGACGGGTCCTTATTCGATGGTCAACTAGCTGGTTCATCGAAAGAACACACTACGAGAATTACTCCGGCCAGAAAAAGTAAAGAATGATTTAATGAAAAAAAAGTTTCTTTATAATTTATAATTTAAATAGGATTTAAGTAGTCTAGTTTTAACTTTAAATAATTATATAAATTTTGTAGAATATTTGTATATTTTGAATATTTATGTACACATTTTGTATACTTTGAATATTTATATAAATTTAGAAGACTTTGAATAAAAAAAAAAAAAAAAAAAAAATATGAAAAATATTAACGGACGGTGTTGTGAAAAAATATTCATTTTTAGAAGTTAATGCCTGTACGATATATATATTTCGTATAACTTTTCCCAGCTTTTTAACGTATTCAAATTATTTTTTCAAGATCTAAAAATGACTTCATGCATCATTTTCATTCTTTGTATCGCCAGTCCAATCTTTATGCACTTTTCATCTACTTCTAATCAAAGAATTTCGATTAAATTGCTCGATATCGTTCTCAATTTTACTCATAGTTCGATAAAAAGCAAAAAAACAAAAAGGTAATCAAACGTAGAATATCGGGGAAGAGGAAAAAGCACACGTGAAGATTTTTTTTCCACGTGTCAAGAGTTCGTATTTTAACTTTTTTGATTTTTTATCCTGGTCACGCACTTGAAATGTGAAGCAAAATGTGTTACCATTTTGGTTTATCTTTCAATGTATAAATGTGTCATTTTCATAATAACGTATTTTCTGAATAAGATTGAAAGCAACTACTCATCCATCGGAAAAGAAAAAAGAAAAAAAAAAAAAAGAGACAAATCGAAGTTGTTGCTGAAGAATGAAAAATACATTTTAATGAATGGATTTTTCGAAGCGGGTTGTTTTTCAACGTGATTTTTTTTTCTTTTTATAAATCAAATTATGTCGCGTATCGTATAATGATAACCACGATGCGGTTAAATTGTACGTATGCATACATATACAAAATCATTAGTTTCGGAAAAGAAAAAAAAAAAGAAAAGAAACAAAAAAAATTGTGGAATCTCAAAGGAACACGCCTTTTGTTTTTTAAAACTATCGATTCGTAAATGCGTTTAAATTGGATAATTATAGCATAAAAATCTGTGTGCTTCATATGAAATTCACGAAACATGTGTTGAACATATATATCACGGTTTGATGCTCTGCTATTTAAAAGAAGCCAAATTAAACCGTATTGCACCTGGCAAAATGTTTGGAAAAATAAAATAAAAAAATAAAAATAAATACGTTTTCCTCTTTCGAGAAAAGTCCATGTGTGTAGCATGTCTGGGACCGATTATAATTGTAGCTTTTGGTTCGTATTAGATATATTTTTTTTTTATATATATTTAAAGATAAGAGCCTTTTTATTATCATGGATTGCGTGGCAAAATACGAGGAAACGAAAGTGATTAAAAATAATTAATAAATTAATTTCAATAATGAAATAAGAAAAAAAAATTTCGGCTATTTTTTTGAGACTTAAACTTTAATTAAACGGAATCTTCAAAAAAATATAAAGAAGTTTATCCAGAGATGCATTATATACCGTATATTTTTGGGTCAGTATACTGTATATTTATAAATATATACGGTATATATTTAGCACACCAATTTGGAATATTTTTAAATTTGAAAGCTTTTTTTATTTGGCCAAAACGTCATTTTGTGTACTTGCATCCATTTATTTTTATTGATTCATAAGTTATAAATCTTACTCAGTTAAATAAAGTTAAAAAAACTTTAAAAAAATAAAAATGTATTTTTTTTTTTTTAAGAGTACTTAGAGTAAAAATATTGCCATTTATAATATTATGAAAGCCGAAATCTCAGAAATCCTTGACTTCTATGGACTAATAACATCATTGAGAGAAAAAAATTTTCGTCGGGTACATGAGCCGAATGGGAATCGAACCCACATTTTCCATTTGCCGGACGGGTGCTCTACCATTAAGCTACCGACCAGCACTCGACGAATTCTCTCTCAATAAAAATGTATTTTTCATGAGATTTGCATGAAAATTTAACGGAAACAAAAATAAATATATGAACGATCTTTTCAGAGTCGTAAATATATACGGTATATTTTTACCGGGTATATGTAGTAAATAAATACAAGCAATATCTCTAAGTTCATCAGTCAATTAAAATTTTAGGTCGTGAACTTTTTAATTTTTTTCATTATAAAAAAAAAAAAAATTCGTTGCAAATTTTTTTTTTTTTTTTTTTTTTTTTTTGCTTTCGTTAATTTGTTTCATTCTTCCCCCGCAAAAGGGTACAATAAATTATAAAA
This sequence comes from Liposcelis bostrychophila, assembly GCA_037577465.1. Classification (NCBI taxonomy): domain Eukaryota; kingdom Metazoa; phylum Arthropoda; class Insecta; order Psocodea; family Liposcelididae; genus Liposcelis; species Liposcelis bostrychophila. The sequence goes on along the minus strand of CM075211.1, from coordinate 13,697,878 downwards.
GTACATACAGTTCCACGTAAATAATTAAAAAGAAAAAAATCTCCCCGCATTTTGAGTTATTCACCATCGAGATGGTTTTGTGCCCAGACTTCGCCCAGCATCCCCTTCCTGGTCACTCGATTGTATTTAATTTCATCCCCTTTCACGGTGGTTTATTCTCAGTGATATTCATGCAAGCAGATGCGCTTTTTCCTTTTTTTTTTTTTTTTTTTTTTTTTCCTCCTCAACTTCACGACTTTTAAATTACTTTTTAAAATGAAATTAAGATTGTTTATTTGTTAACGACGATTCATCCTCCATTTGAAAAATTAACGATTGTGTCTTTTCGAAGGAGAGTGGTACTTCGTATAACGTTCACATAATTTAAAAACCGGGAAGAGGGTAAAAAAAAAGAACAAGGGGTTCTCGAGCAATTTATTGACCAAACTAGCGTATGACGTTAGATTGCTACGTAGGGTGTAGAATAAACGTTTCAAGCCTCGTCATACATGACTGGGCATTATAATCACCTTCAACCTCGTGTGCAGAGCATACAACAAAACGCATTAAGAAAGTATACACCTGACTTTTTTAGATGCGATTATTTTTAGATCGAAATAATGAATCAAACGAGAGGTTTTTTTCCTTCTTATACAGCGTGCGTTACATAACTGCATTCATCAACACGATGATGATGATGGCGATGATAAATGAAGCGGATTAACATTCGCGTAATTTGTAAGGACAGTAATTCTTGAGAACTGTTTGTGAATTTTTTTTTTTTTTTGAATACACAAAGGGAATCTTGCAACGAAGAGAAATTTGATTGGAACAGGGAAAAAAAATCGCCGGGAAGTCGAAATTTTCAATTTAATTTTTAAATAAATGCTGATCATTAGCTCAGCATCTGTCACGGTTCATCTATTGGCAAATGAGTGATATAGAGACACCAGGTGGCATCGGCCCTACTTATTGAATTCCAGTTGTTGGTTTTTTGTCAAAGTTGCAAGAACGTGAAAGATTAATTTCTTTTCGTTTTTTTTTTTTCTTTAAAAATATAGCAAATGAGATCTAGGGAACGCGAGTAGGGAGCGTTGAGAAAATGTCATTGAAGTTTTGAGGTGTTTACTCGTTTTTGAATGGTTAATAATTATGGGATTAGCCGAAAATGTTTGTTCGATTGGACTTTTCGTTACCTCAGAACCAGATGGTTCCTGATCGATGTGTTCAGGGGATACTAGTTTTTCATAAGTCAAACATATGAAACTTGTGTTTTTGAAAGTGATCTGTTGGAACCATGTGGTTCCTAAGAGCCATATGGTTCCTCAGAACCAAAAGGTTCCAAATCGATGTGATCAACCGACACTAGTTTCTAATTAAGTTTAACATATGGAATTCTTATCTTTTAAAGTGGTCGAATTGGAACTACTTGGTCCTATATAGTCGCGTTATACAGACCATTTACTACTAAAATTGGCACTTTCTCCAGAAGCGTTTAGTTGTTTGGGAGATTGAGGTATAATCTCATCCCACCAGTTTCAGCCCAGAGTGGCCGCGGATGGATCAAATGTGATCAGATTGATATAAATTGATCAAATGCAATGGGATTGATGGATGATATGAAGATCCGATTGATCAGACGTGATCAGATTTACGGGTGTTAATCTGATCAGAGAAACTAAACATGATAGGAATGATCAAACGGGATCAGGATGATCAAACGTGGTCTGCTTGATGGGTGGTAGTCAGATTAATCAAACGTGATCTGGTTGATCAAGTGCCATCAGATCGATAAAATCAGATGAGATTAATGGCATTCATCTGATCAGAAGAGGTTAGATTGATCAATACGAGATCAGATGGACTAAACATGATCAGATTCTTCTTCTTCTAAGTGCCGGCTCCGCGACGGAGATTGGCTATCATCTGGCAGATTTTTACTTTGAAGACCGCTGCACGAAAAAGACTTAGATCAGATTATCCAAACGCAATCAGGTTGATAAAATAAGATTAGGTTGATCAAATGCGATCAGATTTATCTGGTCTCTGGTCTGATCAAATTAATGAATAATAATCAGAATAAGTATTTGTCAGATAATTGATCTTGATCTTCTTCTTTTAAGTGCCAGCTCCGCGACGAAGATTGGCTATCATCTGGACTATTTTTACTTTATCGATCGCTGCTCGAAAAAGACCCAGATAATTGATCAGATTCAGATAATATCTACAGATTAATGATCGGATTTTATCATATTGATTAGTTTTGATTGGATTGATCAGACGTGATCAGATTTATGGGTGTCAATCTGATCAGATGCAGTCTGATTGATCAGTTGTTGTCGGGAATAGCGAAGAAGGGGACTCTACTTCCGCCATGTTTTTTGTAAAGTCTAGTTCCACGAATATATGAATATGTCGATTAAGGAAAAAACGAGGTTGTTTTTTATTTCTCATATTTTTTCGCCTGAAGTTTGCGATATGTGGCGACCGTGATAAGTAACATATATTTTTAATTATGGCTTTACAAGCCCTTAAGTTGCAACGTAAAACGCTTCGAACAGCCTTTACGAACTCGTTAAAGGCATTTCACGACGCACTTAACCTAGAAACGCAGAATGATACGTCGATCAAATCGACTTTTAGGGTCTTCCAGGACAAAGCAAATCGACTGTTTCTGCTCGATGCTGATATCCAGAAAGTAAAACTGGATCAGGCCATCCGAGAGGATGCCGGAAAGGATGAATTATCTGCTGATGAGCTCAAAGCCATGGAAACCGAGGAATCATACCGGGAGAAGTTTTGCCACGCAAATGTTTTGATGGAGAGCTACCTTGACGAAACTCAAAACAAGGAAAGGGCAACACATTCCACGAACCGGAGTAATCAATCAAATAAGGATGATGTGATTGGAATCGATTAAAAATGATCTTCTTCTTCTTCTTCTTCTTTCAAGTGCCGTCTCCGCGACGAAGACTGGCTATCATCATCATCTGACAGATTTTTACTTTTGAGACCACCGCTCTAAAAAGACTCAAGGAATCAACACCAAACCAGTCTCTGAGATTCTTAAGCCATAAGGTTTTCCTACGGCCTTGCTTGCGCTTACCCTCGATTTTTCCCTCCATCACAAGCTGAAGGAGGCGGTACTTATCATTTCGAATCACGTGGCCGAAATAATCGAGCTTCCGACGCTTGATCTCGTACAGCACTTCCAACTCCTTTCCCATACGAGCCAAGACGTCAGTATTTCTCACCCTGTCAGTCCACGAAATTTTAAGCATTCGGCGGTATACCCACATCTCAAAAGCCTCCAACTTCTTTTCCAACGCCCTAATTAAAGTCCATCCCTCGTGTCCATATAAGAGCACGGGAAGAACGTAACATCGGACCCTAATTTGGAGACTCAAGTTGCGATTGCACAACAGGTTCCTCATTTTGAGGAAAGTTCCTCTGGCTTGCTCAATACGTGCTCGGACTTCCTGGTTACAATCCCAAGAATCATTTACGCAGCACCCAAGATATTTATACGATTTTATTAAAAATGATCAGATAAATCAAACAAGATCGGAATGATCAAACGTGATCTGATTGATAAAGTGCTATTAGATTGATGAAATCTGTTAAGATTAATGGACATTTATTTGATCAGAATAGGTTAGATTGATCAATACGAGATCAGATGAACCAAACATGATCAGATTGATCAAATGCGATCAGATTTATCTGGTCTCTTGTCTGATCAAATTAATGAGTAATCATCAGAATGAGTATTCGTCAGATAACTGGTCAGATTCAGATAATATCTACAGATCAATAACCAGATTTTATCATATTGATTAAATTTGGATTGATCAAGCGTAAAGATAGCAATTAATTGATGGTGATCAAATTAATTTAGCGTGAACAGATCAAGCGGTAATTATCATATTGATAAAAAGTGAACAGATTGAGGGTTGATGATCAAAACAAAATAATCGGTAGTGCTCAGATCAGGTGAAAAGAGATTCGAGTTTTTTTGTACGATTAAATTTTGTTTGGTTAACTTATCTCTCCTATCTCTTGTACGATAACGACTCCTTTTTAGCCTCCACCTAGGAAATCGTTTCCCCATTTAGACTTTCTGCCTGACTATAGGGTTTTTCGAAATGTCTGTTACAAATTCCGGGCGGGTTATGAGGATAAGGCTACCAGAAAATTTCCGTTTTGCGCAAATTCAGATTGTAAAAATAGTGAAATCGGCAATGCAAGCCAGATTTGAATTTTTTTATTTCATTTTTATTATTTTTTTTTTAGAATCCAGTATTTTTGTTTGGGATTTTCAGTGATCTACCAACCATATTTGTCTCGGTGTAAATATATCAACCGATTTAAAGGATGTAAAACTGTGTTTTCTAAATTCTCGTCAATGAAGATGGGGCGAAAAAAATAAACAATCCAATTAACTAACGTTAAAGAAACCTCAAGGGATTTCATTTGGAAAGCATAACGCTTTTTTTTTTTTTTATAAAGTATCTTAAGGTAAACAAATATAAAGGTCGATAAAATAAACATTTTTATTAAAAGAATGATTCTGTTGAATATCATCAGCGTCTGAAGATCAAAAATTTATTTATTTTTTTTCCTGAAAAAAAAATATTACCGCACATGTGAAGTCCGGAAGTTATTTCGAATTTTATAAGTTACTGCTTCTTTTTGAAGATGCGAATTCTGCACGCAGGGCAATAACTAATTTAATTTTTTTCTTTTTTTTTTTTTTTTCAAACTCGCATTCATAAATAATTAATTAAGGATTGTTTGTTTTCCCTGTTAAAAATTAAAATGAACGAGTTACAGCATAGCGTTTGTGCAGATGACCATGTCTGATTTAACTTCCTGATTTTTATATGCCATAAATTTGGGATTCGTTTCTGTGTTTTATCGAACCCCCCCTTAAAAAAAAAAAGCCCGTGTGTTACTCTCCCTCTTTTTGAGACTTTGCTAAGTGAGAAAACGATTAATCATTGATAAGAGATATCGTGGAAGGGGCCAAATGAAGAGGATCAATATTTCATCTAGTTCAGCTTTTGGGGATAAGAAAGAAAAAAAATTTATTGTTACAATCGGAATTTTTTTTTCTTTTGACAACACTCAGGGAATATGTAGGAAATCAAAACTCACATAAGGTAAAAGCACCAATTATTGACCAGGCACCAATTACTGACCAGTCCATAAGCTAAACACGATTTCCTTTTATGGTATACGTGTTTAGCTTATGGACTGGTCAGTAATTGGTGCCTGGTCAATAATTGGTGCTTTTACCTTATTCCCACTCTAAAATCAAAACTACATATTCCCACTCAGGGAATATGTAGGGATATGTAGGAATATGTAGTATTCAAGGACTCTGGAAGTGGAATTCGAAACACAGGAAGAAGCCTGGAGCTTTCACAACATGATTAAACCGTAAGTTTAGGAAACAGAAAAAAAAAAGGAAACTTCTTATTTTTTTCATTTGATGTTTTAGGAGTGAATCGACTTCCTCTGATAGCTCGTCCAGGGAAAAAAAACATTCAGGGAATATGTAGGGTATCCCTACGTAGGTCTACTTGTAGAATTTTTGGTCGGGGCATCATTGGTTCATTGTTAATGATCCAGATAAAGCCTCCAAGCCCTGATATTAGTTCATGTGGCCGCCTTTTTCAATAAAATTTTATCAAAAATCATCAAAATCTTCGTTTCGAAAATGTTGATGACCTTTTTTTCACAAAACATTATCAATATTTTTAATAAAAAATTGAAATTTTAAGAATTTTTACCAGAAATTTTTAGGGTGCAAATTCACTATTGAATGTTGGACCAACTTGTAGTACCAACTTGGAATGTTGTACCAACATGTTGGTTTAACATTCCATAGTGAATTTGCACCCCTACGCCGAAATTTAATTCTTGGCCAACAAATTAGTACAAAATGTTGGTCCAATTTGTACCAACATGTTGGTACAACAAGGAATTGTCAAAGGGAATGTTATATCCACATATTGGTATAACATTCCATAGTGAAGTTGCACCCTTACATTCCAACAAAGTTGGTTCAATAAGGTCGTACAACATGTTGGTACAACATGCTGGTCGAACATTCCATAGTGGATTTGCACCCCTACTCGGAAATTAGCGTGGAATGTTGGTCCAACAAATTAGTACAAAATGTTGGTCCAATTTGTACCAACATGTTGGTACAACAAGGAATTGTCAAAGGGAATGTTATATCAACATATTGGTATAACATTCCATAGTGAATTTGCACCCTTACATACCAACAAAGTTGGTTCAATAAGGTCGTACAACATGTTGGTACAACATGCTGGTCGAACATTCCATAGTGGATTTGCACCCCTACTCGGAAATTAGCGTGGAATGTTGGTCCAACAAGTTGGTACAACATGTTGGTCCAACTTGTTGGCCAAGAATTGAATTTCGGCGTAGGGGTGCAAATTCACTATGGAATGTTGGACCAACATGTTGGTACAACAAGTTGGACAAACATTTTGTACCAACTTGTAGGACCAGCTTGCTGTACCAACACGTTTGACAAACGAACAAATCGACTATTGCAGAATTTACTCCTACGCAGAAATTAGTGAAGAATGTTGATACGACATTTTGGTTTAACTTGTTGCACCAACATATTGGACGAACATGTACCAACTTGTTGGACCAGCCTGTTGTACAACATGTTTGACAAACGAACGAATCAACTATTGCAGAATTTACTCCTACCTACGCCGAAATAAGTGAGGAATGTTGGTACAAGTTGGTTCAATTTGTTGTACAAACATGCTGGTCCAACATTCCATAGTGAATTTGCACCCTAGGAGTAAATTCTGCAATAGACGATTCGTTCGCTTGCCAAACATGTTGGTACAAGTTGGTACAACATGTACGTCCAACTTGTTGATCCAACATTTCATAGTGAATTTGCACCTTTAAAATTAGTCAAAAATTTACACTTATTTTTTACAAAAATTTTATTACAAATTTCATTGAAAATTTTTAAGAATCATCAAGGATTTTTGATAAAATTTTATTGAAAAATATCTAATATTTTTGAAAAATTCGTTCTATTTTTTATGTTCGGTGTCCAAAACACCAAGACAACCGGACACGACAAAACCATCATGGTGCGCCCTAAGACGTAGTCCTACATCAAAAAAATTAAATGTCGTGATGATTTAAAAAAAAAAAAAATTTTTTAAATAAAATAAACTAAATGTTCTTCCTGTTTTAAAAGCTCTTTCTCTCGTTGTTTTTTATTACCCAAATGATCACTTGAGTGCAGACACAATGAGAACACTTTGTTTATAATATCTTCATGTTGCCTAATTGGAGAGTGAAATCTTATTCTTTTCTATGATTTCGCTTGAATTTCGTAACCGGTAAACGTTTTTATTTCAAAGTTTAATCATTTCATTAGTTCCAACTTCTTTTCTTCTCAAAAAAAATCTTATTTTTACCTCGTTGGAAAAAAACTCATTGTTGTAAACGAGTTTTAATTTTAAAAATATTTACGGATGATTGATTTTCCGAGAAATAATCGCCATCTTATATACACGGGATGATCCCCATTAGAACCGTAGTAATTGCGTAATGATATCCTGCGAATAAAATTTATTTTAGAAAAAGAAAAAAAATAGGTATATACACGTATTTTTTTTTTCTCTAAAAAATAAATAAATATATAACTGTGTATAATTTCAAAGGTCTGATTCACGTTTATCGATTCGAATGTTATGTAATAAAAAGTTAGAAACAATAGGAATAAAATCCGAGTTTGATATCAAAAATCGAGGGGAAAATAAGGTTTTCCTTTTTTTAACTTTTCGTGTCGTTTATAAGGATTCTTTACTTCGAAGATAAAAATAAAAAAAATCCTGCCTACGAATAAAAAATGTTGCATCCATTCAAACCGCGAAGTGAGATGATTCATCAAAATCTTATAACGTTCATCGGTATTTATGTTGCAGATTGGTATTTGCGGCTGAAATATTTAGTAATGGGAATTTTCGCAATTATCTGGATACTATGGGAGTGCAACATAATTTTTTTGCTTTCCCTTCTGAAAAATATTCCCTTCTGTGGCAGTCCACATTCTAGGTACGGTTACCATTCTATGTTTTCTGCGTATAATAATCTTTGTCATACTTAATCGACCTCGACTCTATTTTAATAGAATGCAATCCTCCATATTTCGATGCCCCGCAGCCATTAAATTTCTTTATTTTTATTTTTTTAAAAGACTGTTTCATACTTTTTGTCACGTTTCGAGCTTTTTTTTTTTTTTCTATTAAATTTCATTACAGGAAACCTGTACATAAAAGATATGTAGTAAGAGATAATGTAAAAGAGTGAGATCATTAAAATAAAAAAAAACTGGCGAAGTATATGCACGATTATAGGAAAATAAAAAAGTCCTTGGCATTATGCACCGTTTTCTCGTACCATTCAAAGATTTTCAATGACGGCCATAATGCAATTTAAACGCAGCATGTTGGAAGGAATCGTTGGAGTGGCACAAAAAATTGTAGGTTGTTTGAATTTTTTTTTTTTTATATGCCCAAATTCTGTGTGTGAGCGCAGGCAGTGTTCAATTCGATAAGCACGCAGAATTCTTTTTTCTTTGTTAATTAGTAATAAAAAGTTTTGTTTATTGTGTGATACTATAAATCTTCATTTGAGGTAATAATTTTTTTTTCTCTCTTTGCTTTTGAGAATGATAGTCACTCCTACATCCGTTTAAAAAAATTCCAACCGTTTAATTTGTGCCTTTATGACTGTGACTAAAACTTCCCTATTTCGTCGTGAGAATTTTCAGCATAAATAAGTGCGATGGCTAATCTAGTGGACAAGTAAAAATTATTGTTCTTAAATTTTTCCTCATCGTTGATTCAAATGGTAAAAAGGTACAAGATTTTTGCAAAAGAAGTACCTGAAACCTCCTGCCTTTTTATTCATTCATTTATTTATTTGAAAAATTTTGCATAAATTCTTGGGCCCATAGCAGCAATAGGAAGACTCCAAATCGACTGCTCCGAAGAACAAGTCCTCATTTTTTTTTAGCAGTACAAAAACTTCTTATCTTTTTTCGGACAGTTGAAAAACTTTTTAACTTTTTTTTGTTAGTGCAAAAACGATCTATCGTATACGGCAATGACCATTTAAATAGATCGTTTATAAGTCGTCAAAAAAAAGATAGGGAGTTTTTGTACTGCTAAAAAAAAATAGGGACTTGTTCTTCGGAGCAGTCGAAATAGCCTAAAATTTTAATGCATGAAAAAAAAAAGTTTCCGGAAGAAAAGTAAGTAATAAATTTTGGTCCCTGTCAGGTCCCCTCTTTGGCTACAGACCCGTATAAGCCTCCAATGCATGCATCTCCTACAAAATTATATTCTTAAATTTTTAACAGACCCCTTGAATATTAAGGTGTCCCTTATTTTTCGAATTTCATATGTCTAACCCCCTCAAAGTTTTATTTTTGGAGTGCTAATAAACGCTGAATTTTTTCAGATTTTTAAAATGACAGGAAAGTGTGCCTCATGGGCCTTCGTTCTTAAAAAATTCCCATAAGAACCAAAAAATCGATTTTTTTTTTTTTTTTTGTGAAAAAAACACTTGTTTTTTATTGGAAATTTTGCGTAGATCACGAATCTGAAGTCAGATTTTTCATATCTGCCCTGGTTTTTGAGCCAGAGGTCAAAATATTAGCAAAATTAATGACTTAACATGTTTTGTCATTTTACGCTATTTCTTCTGCACTATTTTTATTTCTAACACAATAACTTAGGCAAATATAAAAAAATCTGGCTTCAAATTCGTGGTATACGCAAAATGTTCGATAAAGAAACAAGTGGTTTTTCACAAAAAAAAAAATAAATAAATAAATAAAAAAAATAAAATAAAATAAATAAAAAAATAAAAGTTTTTGGTTTTTATAAGAATTTTTCAAAATTGAAGGCCTATGAGACCGACTTTCCTGTCATTTTAAAAATCTGAAAAAATTCAGCGTTTATTAACACTCCAAAAAGAAAACTTTGAGGGGGTTAGACATTATGAAATTCGAAAAATAAGAGGCACCCTATGGAATATTTACATAAAATCAATCCTGAACTTTTCCGTAATTTTTTCCCCTGAAAATGGTTTCTTATACATGTTTTGGGTAACTATTTTTCCAAAGATTCCAAAACCTACGCCGGTGCAGTACCGGTACCGGTACCAATATTCTAAGTTTTTCTTACAAAAATAGTGTGTTCAGACATGAGGCACCGGTTCCACTCAACTTATACCAGTTTCGGCCTCTGGGCCTTTTCAGACAACTTTTTCCATTTAAGGGAAAGTTCAATCTTCTTTTTTCAAACCAGTGCAATTCTGATAAAGTTTTTGATGCAACCGATCCGCAATAATGGTGCTACATAAAAAAAAAAAAAAAAATTAAATAAATGTAATGCAAAAAAAATTTTGGCCATAAAACTTGATAGGCATTACATTCCAGTCAGATTTCTCAAGACTGATTTAAACTTGACCCAATTTACCATTTCCACCAGAGTACCATTCCAAACTACCAAAATTAAAAAAACGGACCTCAGGTACGTTGGAGAATGTGTCTATTATGGGGAGCTCACTAAGGTGAGCGAACGGGTAAAACCCTCCCATTAGGGAAGATTTTACTGTTCTTGGAAAAGTCCAACTACGTTTTCCTTATGCCTGACAGAACAACTCCAAGATTTTCACTCTAATGGCTGAAAATGGAGGCAAGTGTTCCCGGCCTTTTTTCCTAATCCATTTCTCTTAAAAATTTCGGTTCCTAAAATTTTTTTTTCTAACCATTTTTTTCTTAATTTTCAATCTTCCTAAAATTTTTTTGATTCCTAATTAAAATGTCCTAAAATGAATATTTTTCCCCATTTTTTAAATCCCGAAAGGGATTTTAGGAAATTTGGGATTTCAAGAAATTTTATTTTAGCAATCAAAAAATTTTTGGAAAATTAAAAATTAGGAAAAAAATTTTAGGAACCAAAATGTTTAAGAGAAAATAAATTAGGAATTATTTTTTTTAGGAAAAATGGTATGGAATCGGAGTCAAGTATCTCTCCCAAAATGACTTAAAAAAAAAAAACTTTTGTCACCCAAGAATTAAACTAAATAAATTTCTAAATCTTAAAACGTGTCCATAAATCGTTACACTTTCAAGTTTTACTATCATTTTTACGCCGTATAATGATTGAAATCGCGGGTGTGTGACACCGTATACACTGCGGTTTTCAAAACAGAAACTTTTTTTTTATTAGTCGCATTAGGCAACGTCCCATTTTTAATAACAAAGTATTTTCTAATAAGTAAACAGTAACGTAAGTCAGCGTGCATTTGTCGTTAAAAAACCCGTAAAAATAGGATTTTTATAAACAGAACTGCTACGTTTTGTCAAAAAAAAAGACTTTAAGACTACAATGAGTACTTTAAAATTACAAAGACCTCTATGCGGCTATTTTCAGTGTTTTTAGAGTTTTTCGAACCACCTGCCTTGTTTCTCAAGAGAAAAAAAAAATAAGAAATCCGTGAGACTTTTTATTTCACAAGCAAAAATCCATCAAAAAATTGTAAACAAGAGTACCTTTTCATTTTCTTTTTTTAATTTTTTTTTTCTGTGTCGAACGTATCAGGAAGTCATAAAAGTAAAAATTGAAGAATATATTTGAGATAAGAGATTTACCCCAGAAATGGTGTGATGTTTTATATGAAAGATCACACATGAAATCTTTTTTTACTCTTCTTCAAACACGTAATCTTCCACCATCATTTCTTCTCACATTTGACTTAAAAAAAAAAAAAAAAAAAAAAAAAAAAAGAGCCCTCCACGAAAATAAAAAAAATAAAACAATTTTTTAATTGCTCATATATCCAAGAGTCACGGTCAAGTGCCCATCACACCGTAAGTATAAAAACCAACAATCAAGGCGCATTTGTTATCAAAACACGAAAGCCAAAAGTATAAAAGTTAAAAGAAAAAAAAAAAAAAGATTCTTGTCTTTAAAAAAAAAAACCAACAAAAATAAACCGTAGTATCTCCATCGTATATAGATCGTTACCTTGTTGAAAGAGGGTTGAAAACAACCTAATTTTTTATAGTAAGCTTGAATTTTTTTTTTTCCTTTTAATCTCGAACCGAAAAATAATCGTCCTTGAGAATTTTTACCTTTAGAATTTCTATCGTATAATTGTCTTCTAGTTTGTACTACCTTTAGGCGTTTTTTTTTCCTTTTCTTTCATCTTGGCTATAATTTTAAAATTTCCGCCAATTCATTCATTTTGAACTTTTTATTTTTAAAACCAAATCCGAAAAGATTTTTTCGACCTTGCCCTTGACTTCGGAACCGAAAAAAAAAAAGGAATAAAACGGGACAGGAAAACACGGAGAAGTGTGATTTTAATTGGAGTAAATGACATAATAAACACTGACACCCACTTTCTTTGTTTCGGATCATCATCCGCGGTCGTAGTTTTTTAAAAATATAAAAGTCATACACCCTATAATCACACGATATGTCAGTCAAATTACTGCCTATGTCGTTTGTATATCGTTACGTACGAGCTTACGATTTTTTCTTTTTATCGAAAACGAATAATATTTTTTTTTTTTTAAATTCAAAGATGCATCCACCATATAAGGGATATGAAGACCTTTAACTCTTGAAATTCATGCGTCAGCTATTAAAATTTACTATTAGGAAGCCATATAGGTAACTTGTTAGGTAATGAATTTTGAAAGAAATGAATAAATGAGATAGGTGGCAGGTTGCCTCAAGTTTTTTTTTTTTTTTACTTTTATTTTTTCATTCAAACTACTTTAATTGCGGAAGGCAGCACGATTTTTTTTTTAAATTTTCAACCGTTAGCGAACAGAATAAAAGGCGAATTAAATGCATCCTGACCAATTAAATTAATTGAAAATTATAGCAAAAGTGAAAAAAAAGCGCAGCCGACCTTTAACGAAGAAAATTAAATGCGCTTTTCATACGTCCGTCTCAGGTTAAAGTATCAGATCAATTGATTTTACTCGCTTCTATAAAGTAAAGCATTTTTATTTTTTAACGGAAATTGATTCGGTGATTAAGCAGGCTTTCAGTGTACTCATTCCGCAGCAGTTTCAAGAAAAAGTGCGTTATAAAATTTTATAACTCTATAACGTTTTGGCCGATTATAAAACTTTATAACTATTTATAAATTTTTATAATTAAAATTTTAAACTGAGCAATATTTTAATTCTAAGCTTGAATTGCTCTACATTTAACATAAGGGGACTTTATAGGCTCTTTTTTAAAGGGCAGTCTCCACTTGATAACGTTCACCGCATTCGCGTTATCCGCCTTCTCGATGAACGTAATCGCACCGGAAGTTTTGTGGATCTTTTACCAAGATTTTTTTGATCATCTTCTGCTTTTTTCTATTTACAAACATTAAAAATGGCGGTTTTGAAAGATGTTTTTACGGATTTAAAAAGAAAAATTTTAATTCGGGCATGGGGAAGACAATAAATCTGTTCCAAAACAATTCTGGGTAAGCCATTTTGTATACTTAATGAAATATACGGTACTCTTTTTATGCCACAAACGTTTACGGGAGCAAAACCTGCAAAGTACTTCCGGTGCGATTACGTTAACCGCAATGACGGACAACGCGAATGCCGTGAACGTCATCAAGTGGAGACTGCCCTTAAACATTTTTCATGAGGAAAAAAAGGAAAAAAAAAAACTACAATTTTTTGGAGTAGAACCCGAGCCTTGTGGTCGACTTACCAGCCGCCTTTATCCACTACATTATTTTTGAACTCATTTTAAAAAGGGGCAATGCGGTTCTTAAGTTGCCAATTATTTTGATTTATAATATTTTCCAGATTTTTCCGAATTTTCGGTTTATTTCTTGTATTTTTAATTTGACAAAGGCTCAAAAGTAAAGAAAAATAGAAATCGAAAAATTCGGGAAGCGTTAGAAGAAAATAAAAAAACTGAAAAATAAACTGAAAAAAAGTTTTATGAGTTTTTAATAACTCAATTTTATAACACACTTTTTCTTGGGATATTATTAAACGCAGGGTTTTTTGTGCCTTCGACTCAAATCCCGAGCCCTGAGGATGGGCTTTAAAATTATTACAAGAGGAAATAATTCGCCAGGGAGAAAATTTATTTTGCGCAAATCTGGAATGAAAATCGCAAGACTGTCTACGATAAATCTGGATTCAAAATCATGGACTAATCAGAACGTAAAAAAAAAATTGAAAGATTTTTTTTTTTTTTAATTTCTTTTCTCAGAAAAAAAAATTTTTCAGACAGAAATGTCAGGAAAAAGTAGGAAAGTTCAGAAAATATTGTATCCAGCAAAGTCGAGTCGAGGATTTGAACCAAGGACCTTTCGATCGCCGGTCGACTGCGCTGCCTTTTGTGCTAACCCGATACCCAACACAACATCCTATTTATATTTATATTTATATTTGTTTTTATGTTTCAGTCCTCGACTTCCTCTGACATTTCTTTCATAAAAAGTTCAACCGAAATTTGCAGAATATTGCGAGAAAGGAGAATTGCAAGATGGGAGGCCCTAGATCATCCAATAGATTCCAGGTGTCCGAAGCTTCCATCGGCATGGGATTTTTTTTTAATATCCGAAATCGGCATCGGCACTGCGAAATTGTTAGTACTGGTCTCGGCATCGGCATCGACCCGAGATATTTAGCCGGCCGCGGCTGGCATCGGCATCGGAATCGGATCCCTGATTTTAAAAATCGTCTAGAATGGCTCTAGGATTTTTTTTTCCCACTAAAATCGGAATTAGAGGCGGCATCGGCATCGGCAGTTAAATAAATAATATGGCAACGGCAACGGCAACGGCAACGGCAACGGCATCGGCATCGGCATCGACCCGAGATTTCAGTCGGCAGCGGCCGGCACCGGCATCGGATCCGGATCCCTGCCTGGAATTTTTAATGCAAGTTTCAACTTGCCAGAAATGTATGGGCGACGGAAAAATAATTTCAAAAAAAAGCTGCGGTCGAAAAACTTTGATTTAGTTTGCTTGGAACAAGTTGAAACTTGTACCAAAAATTAAAGAAAAAGTCAAAGGAATTCGTTAGATACCTAAAATTTGATTCACTATTTTCCGGTCCTGAAATATTTTCACTAATTTAATTTTATCCAGAAATTGCTTAGCTGTCCTCTTGGAATTCATCCCTCTAAAAACGGGCAGGTTTCAATTTAAAATTTCGGACGTTCACATTGTTGCTCAAATTTTAGTCAAGAGTTAAAGCCACCAAAAATAACGCAAAAAGATTTCAACATTTTCGGAAAAATAGCAGGTTTTAACATGCCTTAAAAGCACTACTTACTCCAGTCACCATCCGGAACAAAGTAGGTAATTTTAAAGGTAACAACATCAAAACAAACGACCACAATACTAATACTTTACTCTCCTAAATTCATTCATCTCAAAAACCAAAGAAAAAAAAATGGAAATTCTCTCTTAAAAAAACATAATCAAAGCTTTTTATTATTATTATTCCAATCAAGCAAGAGGAAACAACCAAAGATACAAAGATAGCTTATACACTGGATAATAATCGAAATAGAAACGTGATGTACATGGTTTTTTGGCCATTGTATACCATTAACAAGGTGTAAAGTAAAATTAAAAGGAAAAAAAAAAATTACATCTTCAAGCCCTTTTGGCATTTCATTGCATGTTTCAAGCAGTTGGATTCACGTCCTTGTTTTCTTTGTGCCCTATTAATCGGATTTCTTCGTTTTTCATCGCTTCGCTTTTCACAGCTACCAAACTTATTTTTTTTTTTTTAAAGCTCTTCGGTTTTTTCCCCGGGGGCTAAAAAAAATTCGTTTTAAAATAAAAATCGCTTCCATAATTTCCAAAGGGACGTCAGTTGAAACTCGAGACGAGACGAAAAGAATAAAATTACACCAATGTGGTCGAATTAACCAGGTCGACGGTTTTTCAATCAACAATAAACTCGTGAGAACTTAACCATGACTTCGCTTCTTTGTTAGCCAGTTTTTCGACCTAACGCCACGCGCTTTTGCAAATAAGTGTACCTATTAAAAAAAAATCCA
This sequence comes from Liposcelis bostrychophila, assembly GCA_037577465.1. NCBI lineage: Eukaryota > Metazoa > Arthropoda > Insecta > Psocodea > Liposcelididae > Liposcelis > Liposcelis bostrychophila. Next base: position 13,681,757 of record CM075211.1, on the reverse strand, counting down.
CGAATCTTTAGATTTGCCAATAGATATAATAAAAATGAAACCCGAAAGGGATTTTTCTGAAAAATGGTAGATTAACTACCATTTTTCCAAAAAAAAAAAATAAATAAATTTCTAATCCATTTTTCCTAAAAATTTTGGTTCCTAAAATTTTTTTCTTAATTTTTTATTTTCCTAAAATTTTTTGATTCCTAAAATAAAATTCCCTAAAATCCTTTTAGGGATTTTTAACTCCTAGCTTTTGTTTTGTTGCTTGATATTCCTACTTATATGACCAATATGACTAATCATCCTCCATATTGGATCCGCCATTTTGAATTTGGCGAAAGCGTTATCAGAATCGAATGATTCCATACCATATTTCCTAATCCATTTAGGGATTTTAGGAAATTTTACTTTACGGAATTTTTTTTAGGAATTTTTTTTAGGAGTTTTTATTTTAAAATCCCTTAAAGGATTTAAAAAAATTAGGAAAAATATTCATTTAAGGATATTTTATTTTCCAAAATCCAAAAATTTTAGGAAAATTGAAAATTCGGAAAAAAAAATGGCCAGGAAAAAAATTTTAGGAACCAAAGTTATTAGAAAAAATGGATTAGGATTTTTTTTTTTTTTTTTTTTTTTAGAAAAAACGGATTAGGAATTTTTTTTTAAAGGAAAAACGGATTAGGAAAAATAGTCGGAAACGTTTTTCTCCATTACATTATAACCCAGGATGCGCTTAGTGTTTTTAAACAATAATGAAAAGCCATCCTACGCAATTTTGTTTTGAATGTGATCACAAGAGTTATTATGAAAATGACCAAAAAAAAAGTTTCCTTTGTTTAATCTTCCGCTACAATTTCGTATAAAAATCGTACCAAAATCTCACTTCACACGAAAATCAGAGCATTTGCGCATTTCATATTCACAATTTTTTTTTTTTTTTACAATGCATATTTAATTTCTGACCTAAACCGAAGCAGCTATGAGAGAAATTACAATATAATTTCCGATTTTATCCCATTTCAGCTTTGACGCCTTGGTTACTTCCTTGTATAATATTCAAATCGTGGCTTCCTGTCGGTTATACTAAAATTGCTAATTAGTGAATAATCGCCTTATTTACGAAGTCGAATTTTGTTAAAATTCTTCGACTTCAGATTTTATTTATTTTTTTCATCGCTCCACAGGTTCTAAAATGAAATTTCCCGCCTTAGGGAGTTTTTAAAAATAGCGATATTTAGCTTTGTTTTGGATTCGTGATGAAAAAAAACATTATAAATCAGGTGCGTCGGTAGTTTGCAAGTCTCGACTGGTTACGGTCCGAACGAAACTTATTTCTTTTTTTTTTCTTCGGAACAAAACTCCTGTCTCGCCGTCCCAACAGAGATTTAACTCCAGTGTTAAAATTTTGTCATGTCCGTGGGGTGTTAGTTATGTGATCCAACCACCAGGGGGCGCTGCAATGCAGAAAAAAAAATACCCTAACACCCGAGCTACGAACCCGGACCCTCTAGTTCACGAGCCCTGACTCCGCTATCTGACTGCGCATCTGGGTGAAGGACTTAAAGGGTTCTTATTTTTAGTTCTGTGATTCGACCACTTTGGCGCTAGTATCGCACGACGAAACGCGTCCATTTAACTTGCACCGCCCTGTCCACAACTGATACGTAATCTATAATTTTTTTCCACTCCGTGCAAAAAAAAACCTCGAACCTAAAAGTCGTTAAATGCAATTAAAATTACATGGACTAACGTTTGCGTGTGTCGTTTGTTGACAAACTTAACCGGAAGTTCGATTCTGACATCTGGTCGCATACCATCTCTCAACACCTTTTTTCCTTCTCTCTCTCTCTCTCTCTTTCCTAATTCTCTCCGGAACAAATTATTCACCTGGTTTCAAAATGCTGCATAATATTCATAACGAGATTTTTCAAAGATTTATTTTATTAAAAAATTTAAATAATTAAATCTGTGTACAATTTCCTTCTCATGATGAAAGATTAGAAACCGTGTGAAGATCACATTATAATTAGGAAGAAGACCCTTTAAATCAAATGTAAATAATTAAGAGAGCGACTTGAAACAAAAAAGATTACATTTTTTTTAGAAAACACGGAATACCACATAAAAAAAAAAAAAATTTGTTGTAAAATAAAAGAAAGTGAAGGAGGATTTATTGTCAAAATGTAATACGATTGCATTGAAAAAATGACAATGAAACATTTTTTTTTCGGAATTCGTTATATGAGTCCGAGGAAAGGAATGTCGAGTGAGTGAGTGAGTGATTAAATCATTTTTCGTTCTAGTCCATCTTTTATTGGTATAAAAGCCTGCATTCTTCTCTCCTTTAACCTGTAAAGGTATTTTTTCTTCGTTACTTCCTTTATGAATGATCAAAAAGCCGGTCAGATACATTTCGTTTATTTAAAGTATATACCTCATTCAGTTGCTTCCATTGTCACATTTGTAAATGATTAATCCAGATGTTAATGTGAAGTGGAAAAGACAGGTCGATGAAATTCTATCCTGCAAACGCCCTGTCGCACGTATGACAGACAAGAAATAAAAAGGTTTTTTTCGTTTGTCTTTTGGATAATTTTGATTAATTTTCATCTTTAAAAAGTTCCTGAAGTCGGAGCATGAAAATTGAAGGGTATAATGAAAGACGGGAAGATCAAATAGTAGCATTATGTTGAGTTGAAATACTGTAAATAGAACCTACAGCCAGGCGCGGACTCGTCGTTCAGGTTTGCAGGGACAAAAAAAAGATTTTAGGGGCCCTAATAAAAAGTTTCTATTTGTTATAGAAAAAAGGGCTCCTTATATTATAAAAATTTAGCGACTTGTACACGAAATACTTAAGGGAATATTATTAAAACATTTCGATCTTCTTGTAATAAAAATAGAGGAATATCGGATTTCATAGGATTATAGAAGCAAAAATTAAAATATAAGAATCAGACTGGGATATGGGGGAATATCCCTACGTAGGACTACGCGTTTGGGGTACTGTAATAATATTGCTAAATTTAAACAATGAAACGATTTAAAAATGTTAAGGCATTTATTTTGCTAGTTTTTGGCCAAAAAATCCGAATTTTTGGTAAAAATATTTTTTTTTTTTTCCTGACAAGAAAAAAACTTAAAATTTTTGATTAAAAAAAAGGTCAAAAGTTGAAAAAAATTAGTCAAAATTTTAATTAAAGTTTCAAAGTTAATATTTTAATATTAAAACATTGCTTTAGCTCATATTTTTGGCTAAAGGAAAAAGGGCAAAATTAAAAAATGTAGTGAAAATTTTATTGAAAATTTTTAAGGCCTTGTATTTGTAGAAGTCTAATTTTAATATTTAAAATAAAAACGATATTTCAAAAAAAACGGCGAAAATTTAAAAAAAAGTTAAAGGCTTGTATTTAACGGGGCAGTATTTACTATTTTCTAAAGTTTTTGGCGGTATTTCATGGGCAGTATTTCTAAAATTTTTGGGCAGTACCTGGGAAATAAATAAACCAAATTTTGCAGGTAAATTAAAGCATTTCGGTCAGTATAAATATAAATATATATCAGGGCAGTATTTTTTCCTGGTAGTGTGCAATAGGGTGGACCGAAAAACGCGAATTTTTGAATTTGAAAACGCCTGATATTGGAATCAATGCCTTTTTATAATACTATTAGCCCTAATTTTTTTTTCAGATTTTTTGAAGGACATCTTGAGGTGCCGCAATGACCTTGAAATTTTCGAAAAGCCCATTTGAGGACCAAAAATGAAAAATTGTTTTTCGCGTAAATGACCATCGATTCCTATCGGAAATTTTGCGTAGATTACGAATTTGAAGTCAAAAATTAGTTTTGGTGCACGGTTTTTGAGCTACGGGCAAAATTTAAAAGTTCCGAAAACCTAGTTATGGTTTTCTATCTGTGGCTCAAAAACCGTGCACCGAAATTATAAAAAAAAAATCTTAAAAAAGAAAAAAGAAATCAATGCACTTAGATCTTAGTTCATCGGCAAATGCACCATCCTCTACAACGTGCCCTGAATTTTTTTTTTTTTTTTCAATTTTCAAAAAAATATTTAGAGGTCTTTCGAGATTTTTAGACTGTGAAATATTTTTTTTGGGCACGAAAGAGTTTTCTTTTTCTCTGTTATTTTTAAAGGTAAATCACAACTGCTCATTTTAAATCAATCGTATTTTATCAAATAACCTTAACTGCTCATTTTTATTATTATACTGACAAAACCAATAAAATACTGTCACAAAAAATTTTATACCTTCAAAATTTTACCACCCCGGAATACTGCCTTTGTAAAATAAATACTGCTCATTTAGACAAAGGTAAATAAAATTTCAAGAAATTTTCAAGTCCTTGCTAGGGATGCATTCAAGACTTTTTCAAGATTTCGCTCAAATTTTGGTTTTTTATCTCTTTTACGTAAAGGATTCCGAATTTCAAAAAAAAAATTTTTTTCTTGTCTTGAGTCTTGATTGTCAAGACTTTCGAGATTCTCGTCTTGTAAGGAGTCTCAATTTATAAATTCGAATAATGAGCTATTGTCGTAGACCACTTGCATGATTTAAACCCGATTTTAAAATAAAGAAGGCAACGAAATCTATACAGGAGAAGAAAAACGGAATCTTGAAGAAATCTTGAATGCATCACCAGTCCTTGCTTTAGAAACTTTTAAGTTTCTTGAAAATTTACAAGAAATTTTCTAAGTCCTTGCTTTCGTTCATGTCGTCTAATTTTACTATTAAAAAAGGTCAAAAGTGAAAAAAAAAATAGTCAAAATATTATTTAAAATTTCCATATTTAAAATTTTAATATTATAATAATTAAATAATTTTTGGCGCGAACAGACAGACACCCGGACAGACAGACAGATTTCCCCAGAACCGTGCCCCAAGACGTAGTCCTACTTCACAAAATTTTATAGGACTCTATAGGAACGATAGGACCGTAGTCACCCAATAAGAAACAAAGCGTTATGAAAATCCTTACATCCATCCGGAGGCAAAGACTTTAACCGAAAATTTCCATTCTAATTTCCAATATCACGAAATGTACGACTTCTTCATCTATTAAAACAATTGAAAACTAGAGCATCCGATTTACCTATCAAGCCCATTTCCCTTCCGTAAATCCAATCAATATCATAATCGATCATTTTCAAAGAAAAAAAAAATTACATAACGTGATGCTACAGTTCATCGTTATTGCCAGAAAAAAAAAAACAATAGCGAAATACACCACGCTTACTGAACTTTGAATCCTATACTAGAATTGCCATAAACTTCCTCACGCGAACGTCCCTATAAATGACCTTGACATACGAAAGCATTAAACCATGCAACTTGATATACAAAATTTTTATCTGATTTTCATTTTTCCCCGATGCAGAGGAGGGACCTTTTTTTTTTTTTCTACGATATTTATAGGATATTCTATGCAATAGAGTTCAATCTGAATGAGATTAATATTTTCTTATCTGAAAGTCTTCATCTTTAACATCACATTCCATTGTGTACATATCAGAATTTTTTTTTTTTTCTCGAAATACCGCAATCGATTTCGTAGCTATACGACCATTCATTAAACGCTAGGACGACGAGGGGGAAAAAAAAAACGACATTCTCCGTCGCTGTATACACATTTTTTCAGCTCTTCCAAGATTTTTTTTTTTTATAAATATGAATGTAATGCTTTTATATTAAACGACTGGATAACCTTGAGATTTAGATTGATATAACTTTATTCTTTTTTTATATAGACATGTACGGAACAACGAGAGGGAAATGAACTTTATTTTGCCTGAATTATTTCTGTATAATTTTGTTCAGCGAGTTTCACCTGAATTTTACCTGGTTTTGTGTCATTATAACACCGACCACCTTTTTTTTTTTCGGACAAAACCCATGTTGCAAGGATCGAAACACCGCTTTGTTCCGCCTACAATTCAACAAAAAAATAAAATAGTAAAGAAAAAAAAATACATGGGGTAGATTTATAAAAAAAAAGGAATTCCTGTAATGGACTATTTTTCTTTGAAACAACCCTTAGTAAGTCTTTTCTTCCATGGCTACTAATCATCTTTTTCAAACAAAAGCAAGCTCATTTCTCCCCCTAATTGGTAACAAGTCTCCTGACTTCATTGTCATAAAATCAAGAATTCTTATACAAATTAAATTAACACCCTCCCACCCCCAACTACCCCCTCTTAACGGGTTAGGGAATTTATCATACTTAAAGAATCTGCTTCCTAAGCCGTTTTAGCCCTTCATAAAATTCAATTTATAACTTGTAAGAAGCCCTCTCGATTAATCCGAAATCTCTTGAAATCCTTTTCATTTTTCCTTTCCAAGAAAAAGAAACCCCCTCTTCAAACATGTTATTGTTTCAATGTCATTTTAGTGCTTTCTAAATCGAAATAACAATAACACACTTTGAAGTACCATTTAAAAAAAAAAAAGATTTCCTTCTGCATCCACCTGGAGAAATCTATCTCTTGTTTTATGTAACAAAGCCAGCTAATTGCGTTAAGACAAAAAATAAAAAAAATTTCTTTCAAATATGAAGAAAGAAAAAACTAAAAAATTTTTTTAAAAAATCATTTTGCGCTGACTGCGTCCAGTTATCGTTCTAGCGTAAAAAGAAGTGATTTTAAAAAGCAAAAAAAAAAATCATAATCGAAAAAAAAAAAGGATTTTGGTACCCATATCAAAATAGAATTAATCAAG